>QEOT01000398.1:1371772-1422635 GCA_003123785.1 Pterocarya stenoptera
GGGGGGGGGGGGGTGTGTTAGAGGGTACTGGAATTAGCTATCAAACTTGTCATAACATCAAGAGAAAGGACTGGTTTAGGATATTGAGAAAGATTGTAGCACACACCAAACTTCTTAAAAGACACACACACAAGTGCTTTAAAAAAGAGAGAAGCAAATGCACTTATCAGTGCACTTTGGGGGGCATGGGATTCGGGCAATATAGCATTTTGAAATTAAAAATTGTTGACTTGGTCAACGTGCCCTAACCAACAGAAGCTAGAATTAATTGAAGTCTTTCTTTGGATGATGACTATGTAGCTTATGATCTATCTTAGAACTAGTTACATACAAGAAATTATCCATGAATCATATTTTTATCCGAACATCAGGTAGTGGTTGGTAGTTTTCTACCTAGCAGCAATCAGCATGAGCAGAAACCAAAGAAGCTGAAGAATGAGTCCATCCCTGCTATTGTAACACCAGCTACTACCATTGCTGCTATGGTACCTGCTTTTAATGCTGAAAATGACGAAGGCCTGAGAGGAAATGGACAGCAAAATTCTAGCACCCCAAGACCAAACCTTGGCTTACAAAGAGAAAACTGGCCGATCATGCATACCGTGCAGGACTATAGAAACTCCGGAACCGATATCAATATATCCTTACCTGGAGGTTAACCTGATAAGCTGCAATCAAGTATTATCTTCAAAGTTCTTGCTGACTTTATTGTTCCTTGATCTTGGTTTTTTTAAAAGTACTAAAGTCTTACTTCAAATAGGTAGAACAGTCTTTGAAAGTTATTGATTGTTGTAACAGTTTCTGAACTTCCAACTAGGTTCTTTCGTTTCTGATCAGGTAGGAGAGCCGATTTTTAGGCTAATTATGTAGGGTGTTATGAGCAGGTTCTTTTTATGTAATTGCAACTGGTTTCCCTATATTTAACTAAATTTATCAGTGATGCCTTTTCCAAACATTAAAGTCCCCAACAAATGCATTTCATACAGCTGCATGGCATGATTAATCAATGTTCAATATTGTCATTGGGATGGAAGTTCTCATATGATTAATCAATGTTCAATACCCTGAGTTTCCATTGTTTTTGTGTCTGTTTTCTTTATTCCATTCCCACGTCTTCCATCTAAATGGAGCCTCAGAATACAAGCGGCTGAGAGGCAAGGGAAGTTCGAGGCTGCAAAACCTGTCTTTCAAAACACAAGAAACAGTCCCAGTTATTTCAGCACGAAGTGGACTAGGCCTTGAAAGGAATGGCCTGAAAATATAATTTCAGTCGAGAAATTCTATTATCATTCTCATATTGCACACTACTATGTGATTTGTCATTTTTGCCTTTATATATAAATATATATATTTACACATTAATATGTGTGTAAATAGAATGAGAAAAATAACAAATCATATGTGGTATGAAAAATTATGAGAATTTTTCATTTCAGAAAATTCAATTTTTTTTTTTTTTTTTTGTTTTATAGAAGAGCCAGTAGCCACACACATAGTAGCCCCGTCCCAAGTTTATTAATAAGCCCTCACTTATGGCGGAGGAAAACCGTGGTTACAAACAAGATCTCTATGAGATTTTAAAAAACCTCCCAAATACCAAACAACAAACCTGCAAATGCAAAAACATAACTCTAAACAAGCCTATGTAAAATAAAACCAAGAAGCCTCTAAACATGCCTAAGCAGAAACAAAGAAAATCAAAAGACCGAAAACTGCTAAACATGACTAAATAGAAAAGCCAACCTCTAAACAAGCCTAAACAGAAACTACGAAACCCAAAAGACCCAAAACTGCTAAACATGTCTAAATAGAAAAGCCATCCTCTAAAAGACACACCATAGCAGAAAAACCTTAGCAAATACACCTAGCAGTTCGCATCTTGCACCGAATAGAGGGAAGACCCCATTTATCTATTCAGATCAGTCCACGTAGCGAAGAAGGTAACTCCATGTTAACTCCCCATTCCGCATCACTATCAGAAGCACCTCGACGAGCAAGCCAGTCTGCAACAGAATTCACTTCTCTAAAGATATGAGCATACCGATAATCCATAAGTTGTAACAGATCCTGAAGCTCTTCCCAAATTTCAGAAAATTCAATTGTAATATGCTTTACCAACCATTTGACGACCACTTTCATGTAACACCATGCAGCAAAAAATGCAGAACGGCAACCAATTCGTTTATACTTCGTTTGTTTTTATAATTCTTTTCAATTCATCTAATCTAATTATTATAATTTTTTTACAAAATAAAATAAATAATTTAATTTTTTTAAATTTCAAAACGAAAATAATATTAAAAATATATATTTTATTTAAATTTAAATTTAAATTTTAACTCATCTCATTTTATCTATAAAATCAAACGAGAAATGCTAAATGATCATGACGATAATTCTTTCTTTATTTTTTTCCTTTCTTTCTTCTTTATTCTTTTTTCTGAGCCTCTGCCCACCTTTTTGACCTCTAAAGTATATGATAAAAGGTGCGGTAAATGGAAGGTTCACGCATGGAAGTGCTAAGAAGTTTACTAATGTTTCTTGTTGCACGGCCCTCGTCGATAAGCTACTCTGCTCAGCCTAGTTCTCGTTGCCTTCTATAACAAGAAAACAGGGATATTGTTTGGATTTTAAAAAGAGTCTCCAACTCATTTCATTTAAGCTCATTTAATTATTACAAATTTTTTAAATTTTTAAATAAAATATAATAAATAATTCAATTTATTCAAATATCAAGATAAAAAAAAATATTATAATAATATTTTATTCAATTTTTATCTCAACTCAACTCATTATCTAGACCTTTAGCTTACAATAAATTTATAAGTGAGTCAACTGAAACAAAAAAAATAAAAAAATAAAAAAATAAATATCCCCCCAAAACTTCAAGATGATCATTAACGTAAAAAAAATAATTCATAGTTAATACTTTGTTTGCTCGGGTGCACGACCAACACAGGGAGTGGTCGAGATTCATTCCCAATGTTGAGGAACTCAAGCCTTTGACGTTTTAGATTAAGGCCAAACTATATACGCATGGTTCTGTCCCTCTTAAGGCCGAAACGTCTCATGCGGATCTCAATTAATAGGATGTTATGAATTGAGGTCTCTTAAAATATTTCTTCGTCTAAATTGTGTCGTAAAATTCGGAAAAACTAAGAATAATTTATGGATTTTACAACAATATTTAATATGATCAAGACACATATATTAATAAATATTTATAATTAAGAGGCTTATAACATAAATAGACACTATAAGAAAAATGGACTTTTGTAGCCATTTATTTGCGACAAAAAGATTATTTGTGACCAATTTTAATTCATGTAAATAGTCATTTTGCTAGACTTAACTGACTACAAATAAGTAGTTTTCTTGTAGTGAGATCTAGGGAATAGGGATATCTCCTGATCCCTTGGTATAGTTTGGTATATTACTCTTATGATCGATCGAGTCATTTAACTAATTAGTTACGTACATATATTTCAACGCCACACCCGTGCATGTGTCACGAACAATCATATATTTTCTCCTATCGATCAATTTGTTTTCTTTTCTTATTTTTGTTTCCCCAACCGTGTCTTTTTATGGTCATCAAACGCTCTAGAATCTGGCTAGATATTCGTATCTTCGGCCTTTTTTGTTGTTGTTCTTTAACTTCTTTTATGACAACGTTTTCTCCTATATATATATATAAATTTATATATATATATATATAGAAGTTAATGCTGGGAAATTTCATGCACTTCGCAAAGAAGATTACCCTTATTTACAAAAAAATATTTAAGTCTAAGCCGGAATGACAAAGAGGCGGCAATGAATAAGAATATTGTTGTATATACATAATCTATATATATATATATGTATATACCTCCAGCTAGCTAACTACAGGTGTCACATGATGGTCAATATTGTGTTTTAAGCAACGATTTTTATTATCTTTTGACCAATAATTTTTTGTATTATTCAAAGTTAATTAATTATTCATTATATATATGAGTAAAAAAAAATGTAAAAAACAATCGAATTGGCCGGGTTTGATGTCTTTTTCTTTAGCATCTGCGGAAAAAAAATTAACTTCTTTAATACATTAAATATTAGAAAATAAACATTTATATAATAGTCTCTAACTAAGGTTTTCAACGACAATATTACAATTTTTTATACGATTAAAAGCATATACTTTTTGCTTTTCAATGGTACGTATGCACGCCTTTCGTAAGTTTCTCGGAAAGTTATCCTCAATTGTTTAACGATAAATCTTCACAACAGGCCGGGCTATATATATATATATATATATATATATATCACAACTGAGAGCATGCAGCAGTCTCTATTCGCATTGAGAGACAATAATATTCCACCATTCGATTGACTAGGCCAGGCATTGTTCGAAGGGCATGAAGATAGGTTCCATACATTTACTTCTTATTTTAAGCCTGACGATCCTTCTCACATTCTTGATGATCTTCTTGTCTTTGTCACTCTCAGTTTCTAAACAGCACAACCCTTTTCTTTCTACGTATGAGTCTATCGTTGTGAAAAGGTCTGGTCGCGTGGCTGTGTTTTTCATGTTTAACGTAATCGTTATCACAATCTTCATTAATGGGAGTCTTAATAAGCCATCGACAGAAGATTTCGATTGGTCCCTTTCTTTCCCTCATTTAGCATATGAAGCTGAAGATACACATGATGACGAGGCGACGTGGAAAGCTTATGATGTCGACAGTGATATGGAGGATGGCAATGGATATTATGCTAGTACTGATGATGAAGGTTACGATGAAGACAGCGATGATGATAATGGTAGTGATGATGATGATCCTGAGAGTGATGAAGAAGAGCAAGATAAGGATTTGGAGAGAAGAATTGAGGAATTCATAGCCAAGAACAATAAACAGCGCAGAGAGGAGTTGATTTATGAGAGGCTATCTTTTTCTTCGCGAGTATGCAGCTCTAGCTAGCTAGCTCACAAGCTGGTTAACTAATTAACATGCATAACAAAATACAAGTTTGAAATATTTTTTTGTAGTACTTTTCCATGTGATGAATTAAGTCTTTTTTTCTTTTTTTTTTCCTGGTTTGATTCCTCTTCCCGGCCATCTTTTATCTTTTTACTAGCGTGGGGTTGATTTTTTCATTAAACTCTTGATGATAGTTCTGTTCTTAATTTTAGTACGGGACTGTACATATATATTATGACTGTATTTAATTATACGGTGATTTGCATGTATTGTATGCACATGAATATGTGTATAAATATTACTGTAAGTATTATGATTCAATTTCAAAGAGTGTGTGTGTGTGTATAAACGCCATACATGATTTCATTGGGTGAGGTTTCAAGTATGACAAAGGGATCAACTACGTACTACGAAACTCATTTTTTCATGAGCCTGAGCCTAAGATTATTTTTCTGCTAATTAAATTTGTTCTGTAATGGTCGATGATACCAGCTTCCAATGCCAAGACAACGCCCCATCAATTAATTACATCGAGTCCCCATTTTGACGTTCGATTAAATTTTTTTACTTAAGTCGCAGAATTTGTAGATCAATCAAGACAGTTACCGATTAGACCGACACAATTGCAAGCCCCTGATAATATATGCGTGTTGATTTTTTATTTCTTGTACGTATGTCTTTGAAAAATTAAGGGTAGTTAAGGAGGGGATCAGAGTAGAGGTTGGGACGTACGTGACCATAAGCGTTGTAGCCAGCCAGTGAATAGAGATATTAATTAGGGTTGAACCAAAAACCCGGCCCGGCCCATCTTCCCCCCCCCCCCCCCANCCGTTATCCGATTTTAACATATTTCGATTTCAATTTTCAGCCAGTTCATCTATTTCGATTTTAGTCTCATGACTCTCTCTACTTTGTAAACACCATCTAGTCAATGACGCAATTTCTCTCTCTCTCTCTCTCTCTCTCTAGCTTATCCGTGGCACAATGCAGGCATTTCCTGCTGTCATGGACTACTCCTTCGGAATCAGGACCATCCTTCTTTGGTGTGGCCTTTGCGGGAGCTCACGGGTGCCTGATAGAACCACCTTGTTAATAGGCTATCTGGCTACCACTGTTACCAACTCACACAGCCGAAAATCATCCCATTTTCTTCTTCTTCTTCTTAGTCTGCAAACAACGGTATTGTATCTGTAAAGGTGCGCACAAATTGATCTAATTGGTCTGAAAATTTTTGTCAATGGGCTGTCGTTACTAGTTTTAGAAATGAGAAGCTAAGATTGGATGTTCGTGATGATTCTCGAATATTTTGGAATATTTAAACAAATATATGTTTGTTGGAGCTATGCAACAACATTAGGCTCAGAGTCTTTCTTCTTTTATTTTTCTGGGTTTTTCTTCTGGGCTCAGAGTCAATGTTCCATCCAATTTCAATTTTAAGATGATTATCGTGTGGGTTTGACTGTGATTTGGAACTGGGTTAGTGGTTTGGAACTTCGTTAGTGAGAGAAATCTCCCAAAAAAAAAGAATTCAGGTTGGGTTAGAAATCGAGTCGGGTCAGGTTGGTGAACAACCCTAATATTAATGCCAATTAACTAAAATGGGCATGAGTCTCAATTATCACTTTTAAGTTTACAACAACATTTTCTGGTTTCTCTCTCTCTTTAGTAAAAAGCCTCCAAACCCAGATCTGGATTTTTTGTCGGAGAGGAGGGGGAGGCATCGACTTCCTCCTCCTTCTCCCTGATCTCCTTCTCTTCTTTTTCCATCTACTCACTTTTTTTATAAATTTAGTTCTCTTTTCCTAGTTGTTATTTTTTCTCCAAGGTCGAAAAAGACAAATCTAACTATTGTGGCTGCAAAGAGACAGGCGCATGGGCACCATGCATCATCACATATTTTGAAGTCTACCAGAATTAGTTCAAACTGTAATATGTCTATTTTCACCTCTATCTTACTACTTTCATTATTATTTTTCTCAAATTTTGCTAGGATACTCTTATATGTAAATTTAGTAAAATATTTGAATTGTTGGTGCTCGACGATCACCATCTCCTCTTTGGTCCCTTGGCGGTCTCTCTCCTCCACAGCCCACGAGATGCACTTTTTCACTTTTGCCCCCCACGCAAGAATCACATATACTTATTTGGGAGAGTGTGGAGTTTTGTGACGATGTATAATGCAATGGAGTTCGGATTTTTTAACTGGATTTTTATTATAAGAGTTGTCCTATGTGGCTACATGATCGTGAAGACGAGGTAGTAGACTTCCCCAACAGCCACTTCAAGACAAAATGCAATCACTAAAATCACCATGGCCTAAGGTCATGGAATTACAATCCCACTCCGGATTGTATAAAAATCGTCACTTTGTGCGGCTCCCTCCTAGTAGGAAAGGGCAAGAAACACTTATTTGTTTCTAGGACCTATTTCTTTTTCTTTTTATATTGTATTGCATTGTATTGCATTAGTTAAGATAGTGTGTTTGTCGGGATCTCCCTACCCCTTATTAATGTATTTCTTTATGATCTCTTAATTATAATATATATATCGAGCTTGTTTAGGAAAAATAAAAAAGAAGTTTAACAACATTAATTATATCCAAGAAGACTCGAAGCCCATGATCACCCAATTCCTTCAATCCACGAAATCACCACATCCATGGTGGGTTTGGGATTAGTTTATGCCTCATGGGCTCATCATATATACACGATAAATAATTCTACTTATCATTTCTACACATCACACATCATACTTATTTTATTTTATTTTTATTTTTTCTGTAAAGGACGTGTCTCACTTTCAGACTGTTCGGCGAACTTGCGCAATGACCCAAGTGAAGTTGGCCTGGTTCGCCTGGGAAAACTCCAATACTTAAGTCAGTTTTTGAGTTTAGAAAATAATTCAATCAGAATTTAGCCAAGAAAAAAGAATCCCCCTTTATTGAGGGTTACCTGGTATATATAAAATTCTGTTATTGCCCTTAGCTGATGCCAAATCTTTTCATATTGATCTGAGTTTTTTGGGATGTACTCTGAGTTTGAAAAGGTTGCGTATCTAGATGGGATCCCTATTTTCTCATGGGTGGTTGCATGCACATCTTTGACTTGGTAGGGCTTTTGATACGCTGGCTTTGTATGTTTGTCCCAGGGCCTTTTTTTTGTTGGGCCACTTTTCTACTCGGGCCTATTTACTCAAAATGGACTTTTTTATTATTATAAACCCTCCAGTTACCCCGCTAATTCTCCTCGCCTTCTGGCGTGGGCAATTATAGGCATGCTTGTTTTATTCTCGTAGAAGTATTTTGAGATTTGTATTATGGGCTTCCAATGCTGGGCTTACATGACATGCCTGGCGTGTAGTCTGGCCATCATCTGTTGGTCTAGGCCTATTTCATGCGTGGTGTCCCAGCCGACCTTTCAAATTTGTGTACCGTTGTCCTCCTCTTTTCCTCTTTCTTAATTCTTTCCTGATGACGTGGCGGGATGGGGAAAGGTTTTCATGTGACGGTTAATGTCCTCAGTGTCAGGTCATGATGCTTGTGACTGTTGACGTTCCGCGTTCTCCTGTTTTAAATACCTCCTCCTTTCTTTCTTTCTTTTCTTTATTCCGTCCCTTTGTTCACCCTCTTTCTTGCATTTTGCTGTCTGCCTTCTGCTTCCAGTTCTTGTTCATCTCCTTTACTTTCCTACTTTTTACTCTTTCTTCAATGGCTGACCAAGGCGGCTCCTCTAACCCTCCTTTCTTTGTCCCGGAAGGCACAGTATTTGAAGGCCATGGATGGCGTTCCATGTACTGGGAGAAAAATCTCCCTGAGCTTCGGGAGGAGTTTGGCATTCCCAAGAGTGCCAATATAACGATTCCAGCATGGGGATGTTGCGAGGTCGAGGGCTTCGTAGCCAGGACTGCCTTGTGTTCCGCCATGTTTACTCATGGTTTGAGGCTTCCATTTTGTCGTCCTCTCGGAGACATTTTGGACCTTATTGAGTTGGCCCCTGCCCAACTCCATCCTCACTCTTACAGGACCTATCTGTGTGCCTGTATCATCTACCGCATGATCTTGGAACTCCTGGGAGATGTTTATCCCGACCTTACAACTCGATAATTTCTATTCTTTTACCATGTCCGGACTAACAAAGGCAACGTTGCCTGTTTCCGCAAGAAGGATAGATTTCCTGCTCTGGCTCGTCTTGAGAGCCGTCATTCCAACGCTAAGGCTTGGAGCACAAAATTTTTCTTTATCACTGGCACCGGCTGGGATTTCCCTGTTGGGGACGCCCGTATTCGAGATTTTCCTGTTAGGGCGACATGGCGCCCTGTTCCTGAAGACAAGGTCGTGTGGGCGACCATGCCCCTCTATCGCGTCGGGAGATGTCCCGAATTGAGATTGTTCGTTCCTGGGCTGAGGCTCATGAAGATGAGGTGTGGTCCGACTTCATCTTAATGCCTGATAATATCGACCGCTTCTTGATGACGCCCGACCGTTCTCAGGCTCAAGGGCGTAAATTTATGATTTCGGAATTGATCCCTGCCTCCATCAAGAAACCTCCCGTGAAGACCAAACCCTCTGTTGGTCATGAGGAGGGTAGCCGCCCCGAACAAGAAGGGGTTAAAAAGACGAAGAAGTCATCCGAACTGAAGGGTGGAGAGGAGTGAAGGGAGATCCGGAGCAAAAAGAGAAATGATGGTACGGGTAAAAAAAGGGCCCGTCTTGAGGGTATCTCCTCTTCGTCCCCTCTGCGGAAGAAAATTGCTGTGGCTTCGGAAGGCGTCCAAACGCCATCGCCCATTCCACAGCAGGTCGAAACTACTGTGCGTTCTGGAGGTGTCCAAGCGCAGAGACCTTCCCCTCCTATTCAATAGCAGGTGGGAGCCGCTGAGCGTTCTGGAGGTGTCCAAGCTAAAGGACCCTCCCCGCCAAGTCTTGCAGCCACTGTACTACCCCGCGACTCGTCTACGAAGTCGCGGTCTCTCTGCCTGCTGGATGCCGAGAGCCTGGCTAGCATGGCTCTTTTTAACTTGGACGACGCTTTCCAGGTTAAATCCCCTTCTTCGGCACACCTACTATCAATCTCTCACATTTCTGGGTTTCCAGTAGTGGAAAGCCAGGTGAAGGGCGGTGAGTTGGATGCCGAAGTGGCAGCTACCCTAAACCTTGAGGGTATTATAGGCCCAGCGGTCGGTGAGGGCTTGGTTACCCCAAGGCCGAAAGGAGTCGATTCTGCGGAGCTCCTGCCCCATTGCCGTAAGGCTACTTGTGCTGAGGAAGGAACTGCTCAAGTGACTCCTGAGACCCTGCCAGTCGTGGTTTCTGGGGAATGCACTCCCGCGCCGGCAGGGAGTGGCGAGGGGCCCTCTATCCCTTCTCATTTCTCCCATTCCCTTGGAGATGAGATTGACTCCATCCTAAGAACGGAAGGAGATGATGGTCTACCAGAAGCTGCTCGCCCGGTTGACGATGCTTCACCTTGCCCCTAACCTCCTATCCCCATCATTTGTCTCGACAGTCAGTCCGGGGAGGGGGCAAATCTAGGCCTTGCTTTGGTTCCCTTGGGGGGCTTCGATCGTACAGCAAGTGGTGAGGCCTTTTCCTCTTCGGCCAACACCCGAACTGAAGCTGTTACTCAGATGGCCAATCATTTGAAAGATTGGTTTTCCAATGTACTATTTAGCGTGGTTTCCTTCTTCTCTTTCTCTTTTTTTTTTTAACAGTTTTTTGACCTGTGTGTCCTTTTTTTCCTTTGCAGGGGTTTGATGATTTGGCAGCATGAATCGTGGAAGACTGTGCTCGCCTAGAAGGGGAAGTCCTCGAACGGCGGAAGGCATGCGAGGCCGCAGAGCTTGCTGCCAAGGAATGGCAGGAGGACAAGGCGAAGCTGGATGCCATGTCAGAGAGGGTAAATGAGCTTGAGACGCAGTTGGAACAATCGGAGGGTCATTCCCTCTTGCTCCAAGGCGACTTGGAGATTCGAGAGGAAGAACTTCGTCGCCTCTGAAAGTTTGACGGCCTTGCCCGAATAGCTAAGGAACGGGACGTCCACGACCTGCAATTTCTTAAAGCTGAGAGGGATTTAGCAAAGTCCGAGCCCTCTGATGTCTGGCAAAAATCCGAAGCTGATTTACTCGCCTTCCAGTCCGAAATCCTCGCCCTTACCTAGGATCAGGATTCAGCTCGCCAAGAGCTGATATCTTCACAGGGGCTTGTTCAAGAGCTAACCCAACAGTTAGCTGCTGCTACAGAGAAGGCTGGCCTTGCTTCCCGGGATCTTTTCTTGGCACAGAAGGAGTTACAGGAGCTTGGGGAGCATCATGAGAAGTACAAGAAAAATCACGCAGGCGTGGTTGAAGAGCTCAGGCAAGCTATGATGCAGATGGAGGCTTGGGCAAAACGCCTATCCAGAAGGAAAGAAGAAATTGCCGAGGTCGGGTTGAAGCTCGACGCCTGTGTGATCAATTGGCCTTTCTTCCGGATGTCCGAAGCCGTGCTTTTGGTTTTGGCTATGGCTCCGACATTCTTAGGCTAAGGTCCCTTCTCTTGTCCAATCCCTCCACAAACCTTGTAAACCTGGACCGGAATTTATTTGTTCCCGATGAGAGCAGTCGCCGTCAAGTCGACAGATTTGGGCGGAATGAGATGCCCGACGCCTTCGCAGGGATTCCCCCTTTGCCGCCCCTAGACCAGGCTTCATAATTATTCCCTTTTTTTTTTTTGTATATGTACCCTTTTTTTTTTTTTGATTCCTTCTTTGATGTACGCCCCCTTTTCTTCACCTTGGATCGAGATTCATGGTGTAATGTACATGTACTACACTTTTCCTCGATATTGAATGCTATCATTCCATTATACTTGTTCTTGATTGTGTAGGAATTTCTTCGTTGCGTTCCTCTTTTATTAACACGGTAGTTGCCAGCTTTCATACTTGGCACCTCAAGTTGCTATAACTTGTCTCGAGTATTTAGGGGTCGGCGTGGTCTGATGACCTCCGCGCCCTTTTATACTTGGCACCACAAGCTACTATGGCTTGTCTTTGGTGTTTATGGGTCGGCGTGGTCTGATGACTTACACACCCTTTTATACTTGGTACCACAAGCTGCTTTGGCATGTCTTTGGTGTTTAGGAGTCAGCGTGGTCTGATGACCTACGCACCCTTTTATACTTGGCACCACAAGCTGCTTTGGCTTGTCTTTGGTGTTTAGGGGTCGGCGTGGTCTGATGACCTACGCGCCCTTCCATACTTGACTTTGAGCGAGGTTATCCTTCTGTTGAGGGCTTACCAAAAATAAAGGCATAACAAGTTATGGCTAATAACAGGACAATCGAAACATCCTTATGTTAATGATCATAAACGTAACAAATTTAACGTAAAGAAAACATGGAATTAACAGAAATGAGAATGTTGCCAAAGCGAGAATACTGCAGCTCTACTGATAGAATTTCTTCAAGTGATCCGCGTTCCATGGATGGGGTAGTTCTTTGCCCTGAATGTCTTTCAATCGGTATGACTCCAGCCTATTGTTGGCTATCACCAGGTAGGGACATTCCCATCGAGGCCCCATCTTTCCTTCACCTTGGTTTGTCACCCCGCTCTTCTTCAAGAGCAGGTCGCCCACTTTGAAAGTCCTGACTTTTACCCTTTTATTGAAATATTGCCTTGCCTTTGCCTTCTCTCATAGCATTCTTACTTCCTCCATCTCTCGTTCTTCCTCCACCAAGTCGAGATATTCCTCTATTTTTTGGTCGTTCTGGGGGACCGAGAAGGAAGGTTGTTTTGTAGGTGGGGAGTCCCCTTTCGACTGGAGCTACTGCCTCGCAGCCATACGCCAATGTAAATGGGGATTCTCCTGTAGGAGTCTTTGCTGAAGTTCTGTATGCCCAAAGTACACCAGGCAACTCCTCTGCCCACTCCCTCTTTTTCTCTGCGACCTTCTTCTTTAGGATTGAAAGCAACGCCTTGTTTGTAGCTTCCGCTTGCTCGTTTGCTTGAGGGTGACCTAGCGAGGAGTACTTTATTTTGATCTTCAACTCCGTACACCATTCTCTGAAGTGATCTGAGTCGAATTGATGCATGTTATCCATTACTATGCTTTGAGGGATCCCAAACTTGCAAATGATGATTTTCCATAAAAATCTTGTCAAGGTCCTGCTCGTTATAGATGCCAACGGTTCTGCCTCGGCCCACTTCATGAAATAATCAATAGCTACCACCATGAATTTTATCCCGCCTTTTCTTGGTAGGAAAGGTCCGACCAGGTCTACGCCCCACTGGGCAAAGGGCCAAGGCGCAGTCATGGATGTTTATCCTTCCGGAGGGGCATGCTGTATCGGTGCATGCGCCTGGCACTCCACACACTTTCTGCTGAATGCTTGTGCGTCTCTTAATGCGTTGGGCCAGTAGTATCCGGCCCTCATTGCCTTCCAGGCCAAAGTTTTTTCGCCCGAATGGTTCCCGCATATGCCTTCGTGTATTTCTGCCAACACATATTGAGCTTCTTGGGTGGAAATACATTGCAGCAATGGGGTGGAAAAGCCTATTTTGTAAAGGACTCCGTCAATGAGTAGGAACCTTGCCGCCTTTCGCTGCACCCTTCTCGCCTCCTCCTTTGCGTCCGGTAGCTTCCCTTCATCCAGATATCTAACTATCTCGCTTGCCCACTCAGGGATGCTGGTACCCACAACTCCTACCTCCATCCCAATGGTTGGGACTTCAACGACCCTGTGTTCTACTTGCCATGGGAGGGGTGTTTCGTCCATGCCCAATGCTATCCTGGCCAATCTATCCGCCACTTCATTTTCTGTTCTTGGGATCTGGGCTATATTGAAATATGAAAGGAGGTCCCGTGCTTCCCACACACGCTCAAGATACTTCTTTAGTCTTTCCTCTTTTGTTGCATACAAGCCTAAGACTTGATTCACAATTACTTGAGAGTCCGACTTGACTTCCACCTTGGTTGCTCCTATATCGGCGGCGAGGAAAAGCCTTGCTACGAGTGTTTCATATTCTGCTTCGTTGTTTGTTACCTTGAAAGTAAGTGTTGCCATATAATGCAACCTCCTACCATTGGGATCTACTAGATGTATCCCCAGGCCTCCGCCTGTCTTGTAGGATGAACCGTCCACGTAAAGTACCCACGGCTTTCCTGTTGGAGCTACTGTGTCTTCCTGAGGGAAACCTGAGAATTCTGCTATGAAGTCGGCTAGAACTTACCCTTTGACCGCCTTTCTGGGTTCGTACCTTAGGTCAAACTCGCTTAATTCTATTGACCATCCAATCAGTCTTCCCGAACTGTCTGGTTTCTTCAAGGTTTTTGCCAGAGAGGCCTCTGTAAGTACCTTTATAGTGTGGGCTTGGAAATATGGATGGAGTTCTTTGCCGCCGTTACCAGGGCAAAGGCTAGCAACTCGACCTTCGGGTATCTTATCTCGGCTCCCCTAAAGGCCCTGCTAGTATAATATACTGGGTGCTGAGTTGCCCCCTTCTCTTTTATCATGACAGAGGACACAACGTTTGGGGAAACCGCGAGATAGGCGTGAAGCATGTCGCCTTTTTGCGGTTGTTTCAAGAGTGGCGGGCTGGCCAAATGCTGCTTTAGCTTTTCAAATGCCTCATTACATTCTTCGTTCCAGGGGTGTGCCTTCTGCAACACCTGGAAGAAAGGGAGGCACCTGTCTGTTGATCGAGCGATGAACCTCCCTAGGGCGGCTATCCTGCCCGCTAACTGTTGTGTCTCGTTCAGGTTCTTGGGTGGTTTCATGTTGAGTGTGGCAGCTATCTTCTCTGGAGAGAGCTCGATTCTTCTTTCAGACACAATGTAGCCCAAAAACTTGCCCGATTCTACTCCGAAAGCACACTTCTCAAGGTTCAGCCTCATCTTGTAACGACGCAGAACTTCAAATGCCATCCTCAGGTCGCCCAGGTGTTGGGTGGACTCTTTAATTTTCACTAAAAGGTCGTCTACGTAGACTTCCATGGACTTCCCAATCTGTCTCTCGAACATCTGATTCACCAGTCTTTGATATGTTGCCCTTGCATTCTTCAATCCAAACGGCATCACCTAGTAGCAATACAACCCCTGGTCTGTTATGAATGAGGTTTTCTTCTCGTCGGCCGGGTACATCCGGATTTGGTTATAACCTGAGTAGGTGCCCATAAAACTTAGCATACGGTGTCCTACCGTGGCATCCACAATTACGTCGATGCATGGCAGAGGGAAACTATCCTTGGGGCATGCTTTATTGAGATCAGTAAAATCTACGCACATTCTCTACTTTCCATTTTCTTTTTTTACCATGACTACATTGGACAAGCATTCCGAGTAGTGGGATTCCTTGATGAATTCGGCGGCGAGCAACTTTTCTACTTCTTCTTTAATGGTGGCGTACTTTTCTGCGCTGAATGATCTTCTCTTCTGGCGTACAACTTTGTGTGCGGGGTCCACGCCCAAACAATGTTCGATGACTTCGTTATCTATGCCTGGCATTTCTTCATGACTCCAGGCGAAGACATCCCTGTACTCGACCAACAACTGCTTCAATGCCTCTCTTTTCGCCACTGGCACATTAGTTCCAACATGCGTCGTCGACCTAGGGTGGTTGGGGTGTAACACCACGAGTTCTAGCGGCTCGTTTACCTCGGCGTGCTGCTGGCTCTGTTCATCCCGAATCTCCACCTCTTCTAATAGGGTTGCCGCCAGTGAGGGAGAACAAGGAGGCATTAATTCTTCGTTTCATTCTTCTACTGTACACACCTCCTCTCAACCTTTCCTGAGCTCCTGGACATAACATTCCCGTGCTAGGGCCTGTTGGCCTTGTGACTCCCCAACCCCATTGTCAGTTGGGAACTTTATCTTAAGGTGATAGGTGGAAGTCACCGCCCGTAGTTGATTAAGTGTTGGCCTCCCTAATATGGCGTTGTAGGAAGAGGGCGCTTTTACCACCAAGAAATCAGTCATGGTTGTGGCCGTCCGTGCCCCGGATCCGGAGGTTACTGGGAGGGTAATGGCACCAATGGGGAGGATGGTGTCCCTAGAAAAACCTTTCAACGGTCTCGGGGAAGGTCTTAGTCTACTGATATCAATCCTCATCTTTACAAACGCTTCCCAGAATAGGATGTCAGCCGAGCTTCCATTGTCAATCAGTACTCGCCTGGTTGTGTAGTTAGCTATCACCAAAGTGATTACCAACGCATCATCATGTGGGTACAATAGTCCTTCCTGATCTGCTTCTCTGAAAGAAATCACCATTCTGTCCCCGCCCAACCTTGGTTGCTTGGGGACTCTATCTGCCACAAAAACTTCTTCGTATCTGGCCTTTCGTGCATACGCCTTTCTGCTGGATGAGGTCGCACCGCCTCCTGCAAACCCTTCTGCTATGGTCCAAATCTCTCCTATGGGCTGCCTATTCCTTTCGCCCCTGGGGGGTGCTCTGTTTCGATCATTCTGGCGATTAGTCGTCCTGTGCTGCCGCTCAAGCGTCCTACTCCTTTTGGTTTCCCGCCTAGTTTCCTGGCATCTTCTTGGTTTTAAGCGTTCCACGATCATCCGCTCTAGCTTCCCTGTTCCAACCATTTCTGCTACTCTTTTCTTTATGGTCGTGCAGTCCTCAGTCCAGTGGGACCTGGTTTAGTGATATTTGCAATGACGTCCACTTGTATTGCGACGCTCTTCTCTTTCCTTCTCGTCTTCCGCACATTTAAGTTATTGTGTATGAGCCTGGGGCTGTAGTCCGCCCTTTTCTCCTGCCGTCTCTCTTGCCGACCCACACCAATTTTTCTTTAGTTCTAGCCGCCTCTCCTTTCAAGCTTGCTACTCGCCTTCCTTGAGTTGACCAAAACTTGTAATGTATCTTCTGTATTGACAAAATCATCGGCTTTGTCCATAAAGTCCCTGAGGGTGGATGGAGTCCTCATGGCAAGCTCAACCATGAAAGGGCTCTGGGGCCATATCCTGCCCAACAGGGCGGCGAGAGTGATCTTCTCATCCTAGTCATCCGTCGTCAGACGCTCTTTGTTAAAGCGTGTAAGGTAGGTTTTTAGGTCTTCGTCTTCCCCTTGCTTAATTGTTAGGAGATAGGTGGTCGGGCGTCTGCGCCTTCTACTAGGCATGAACTGAGTCAAGAACTGCTTAGCCAATTCTTCGAAACTATTTATTGACTGTGGTCGGAGAGTCCCGAACCACCCTCTCGCTGTTCCTTTCAACGTCAATGGAAAAGCCCGGCAGACTATCTCGCTGGGGAAGCCGTGGAGTGTTATATGGGCTTTGTAGTTCTCCAGATGATCCACTGAATTTTTGGACCCGTTGTACAAGTCTACCTGGGGCACCTTGAACTTTGGCGAGAGGGGCACGGCCATAATTCGTTCGCTATATGGCAGATCTGTTCTATCGAGCAGACACTCAACTGAAGAAGATCCTCCTATCTGGTTTGCCATTTTTTCATATTTCTCCGCCAGTTCTTTCAGCTCATCGTGCATCTTTTCTTTCTCCGTCCGCCCTAGATGCAACTCCATATTGGATAGTTCTTCTCCTTCTCCTTGTTCACTGTGGGCGGGTACGGCGGTATCGCTGGATTCAACATTCCTCCGCCGTAGGTCGTCATTCTCCTTCTTCAAGATCTCCATTGCCTCCAATGCTTGCTTCAACCTTTCCTCAGTGGCTGCTAGTCGCGCTTCGATGGGTGGATCCATTGCTTAGCTTGCCACAGAACGGGTGACAGTTGGCATGTGAGAACCACGTAAAAGGATTATCAACCAATATATCCCACAGATGGCACCAATGTAAAGGACGTGTCTCACTTCCAGACTGTTCGGCGAACCTGCGCAATGACCCAAGTGAAGATGGCCTGGTTCGCCTAGGAAAACTTCGATGCTTAAGTCAGTTTTTGAGTTTAGAAAATAATTCAATCAGAATTCAGCCAAGAAAAAAGAATCCCCCTTTATTGAGGGTTACCTGGTATATATAAGATTCTGTTATTACCCTTAGCTGATGCCAAATCTTTTCGTATTGATCCGATTTTTTTGGGATGTACTCTGAGTTTGGAAAGGTCACGTATCTGCATGAAATCCCTATTTTCTCGTGGGCGGTTGCATGCACATCTTTGACTTGGTAGAGCTTTTGATACGCCGGCTTTGTATGTTTGTCCCATGGCCTTTTTTTTGTTGGGCCCTTTTTCTACTCGGGCCTATTTACTCAAAATGGGCTTTTTTATTATTATAAACCCTCTATTTTCTATAATAAATATGTGGTATATGAATAATAGGTAGTAGAACAACTCAATAATTAGTTTAATAAGATTAAGATAAATTAATAATAAAAAATAAAAAAATAATTTTAAAATATGTGAAGTGTGTAGTTTACTTGGAATGATGAAGTAGCATCCTCGAATAGGATTACTGATGAATATGCTGACTGCTCAGGTTTATGAACCGGCTTGATCATCTGGGCCGGAGAACATGAGGTTGATACGTACAAGCCCAATCTGCGGGCGCGGATGAAAGATGACGTGGTATCCACACCATGCTTGACTTTCATTAAAAGAATATTGATAAATTAATTAATATCGATAATTAATCTTCGGCTATATGTATCAGGCTAGACAGACGCTGTGTCTTCCCATGGACTGAGATAATATCACACCAATCACTTGGGAAGACCATGACGATAAGTTCCGTACCTGTGCATGTTTTATGCCCGATGATCCTTATGATATTCTTGATCTTCTTGCCTTTGTCATTCTCATTCTCCATACAGCTCAACCTCTCTCTTTCTACGTACGAGCTTATCGTTGCAAAAATGCCTAGTCGCATGGCCGTGTTTTTCGCGTTTAACGTTCTCATTATTGTAATCTTTCGTATCATGAGCTTTAATATTAATCCATCTACGGAAGATTTCGATTGGTTGATCTTTTTTTTCCCTCATATACATGAAGATCCAGAAGGCCGGGCACAAGATCATGATCATGAAGCGACGACATGGGCAGATTATGATGATGATCACATGAGTGATATTGATGACAGCGATGAATGTCATGGTTATGATGGTTATGACGAAGATAACGATGATGATAGTAGCGAAGACGATGATCTTGATAGTGAAGATGATCGGGATTTGGAGATGAGAATTGATGAATTCATAGCCAGGAACTATATGCAACGCAGAAGGGACAAGTTGATTTACTGAAGGTCTTTTTTACAAGAACCCAACCCCGGCCAGCTAGTTAGTAAGCTCCAAAGCTTCACGTAAGGGAAAAAAAAAAAAAATGCCAAGTCGATCTGAATTTGTATCTGTACGTTATAAATTTTACTTTTGTTTGAATTCTCCTCCCCCTCTAGTTAGTTCTTATATTTTCTAGTAGCTAGCATGGGGATCACGTTCGACGTACACTGTTAAAATAACAGTTCCGTTATTTTAAAGGACTGTACTTATGATCACTAGGTCATCTGTGATCTAGTGCATACATGTATGTAGTATGTATGTATGTATGTATGTATGTATGTGTGCATGTATATACGAAGTCTATGTAATTAATGGATCAGTGTACGTAAATACTATTTTATGAATTATAAGAGTCATGCATATATCCTTATACATGCATGAGTTCATTGGGTTTTCTTCTTCTCATTGGGTCGTAATTATTATTAAACCAGTACGTACCGTAATTAGTTGATGATTATGGATAAAAGCTGTGCTAGCCTTGATAACTAATTTGAATCCATTTGCGAGCACTTAGAATATTGAATGCTCATGATCAAATGGGGAATCCACGGCCAATTCGATATGCCTACCCAAAATTCCTAAAATCCGGTCGGGGAAGTCAACATATATAAGCGTGTTTTTTTTTTTTACCTGAACGTCGGTTCTTTCACAATCATATATCAGCCCTTTGATCTCCCGACTGTCGATCGTCAACCTAGTCTTTTCCTCGAACTTACAATTTGTCTGTTTGCCGTCATCAAGACTCAAGGCAATTAATGCTGGGAGGCATGCAGTGATGGCTACATATAGTCATAGAATTCGAAAGTGCACTTATATATGTTGACTTCCGATCGTTCCAGCCTCTATATATATCGGAAGTCAACATATATAAGCGCGCTTTTAATTTTGTGTTTTTTTTTTTACCTGAACGTCGGATCTTTCACAATCATATATCAGCTCTTTGATCTCCCGACTGTCGACCGTCAAACTAGTATTTTCCTCGCACTTACAATTTGTCTGTTTGCCGTCATCAAGACTCAAAGCAATAATTAATTAGTCTATGTATTTGCGTTGAATCACGCACCTTCAGGCCTAGAAATTAATTTCAGAACCGGAATAATAATAATATTAGGCATAAACTTGATATATTCTCTGTTGAAAAGTGTATATATATCGTATTAAAAATTATAAGTATATTGATTAGTAAATTAAAGATATTTATATATTTTACTGTCCATCATTTTAATACTACTGTGTGTATTTTAATATTGACGTACGGCCTATATATATTTGTTTTTATATTTCCAAGTACCGTTAATTAAATACTATCAATAATGTTAATTTGTAAGAGTTTCTTTTAATTTAGTAAGTTTGTTAAAACTAAAATTAATGCAATTATATTTGTGGTCAATTATTTTATACAAAAAACTGGATTTATGATCATATTATGATCAATTCAGATAATTAGATTACCTGAATAAACTATCGTTTAATAATTTATATCTTATAAGAAAGTTAAAACAACCACATGACAGAAACTAAAATATAATATAAAAGAAGATGGAGAAGAGAGAAAGAGGAAAATAGACTTTGATGGCTACATCTTTACTTTTTCAATTGTTACTAAATGAAAGGTATACATGCATCGCTATTTATAGAAAAATTATATTAAAATAAAATAAAGTAAATATATATACTAAACATTATGAAAATTAAATCAAAGTAATTTGATAATTAAGAAAAAATTTAAAAAAATAATTAAATATATATAAGTTGACACATTTGATGGATATATTTAGAATCATCCTATTCTCGGTCCCATCATTTAATTCCATATAATAATCCTCCGAGGACCTACTACACTACAACAAATTGTCAAATACCAATTTTTCCTGCGAGGGTTATTCGTGGAAAAAGTCATCAAATTGACGGGACATAATTTCTTTCGACCAATTTCAAACATGGGGTGCTCGTGGCGTATAATCGGCGAAAGAAAGTTCTTTATCCCATAAATTGCTTGACTCGTCAGAAATGGGGACTTTTTTTTACAAGATTAGTTGTGAAAAATAAATAATTTCACCATGAGAAATATGATAACATTTGGTAGTAAATGGTGAGAAAAAAAGTATTTCTCACAAAACTGTTTCATGTCAAACAATATTTCTATCAAAATATTTTATCGGAAATGTCTATTTGCGAAGAAAACTTATCCCGGGAAATAATCACTTCTGACCAAAAAAAATAAAAAAAATTCTACTAGTTAGTATTCGCAGCAAATATTTACAGATTTTAGAAAAAAAATATGTAAAAGTAAGAAAATGAATTCATATATATATATATATATATGAATTCTGGGGATCCAAATCCACACTTCATAGGAAAAACTACCACTTGGGGATAACAATAAATATTCAATGGTTGCAGCCCTTTGCAGAAACACTTAAATAAGTCCTTCGGTTGTAGCCCTTGGCAAAATCCATCTTCCCAGACCGAGAAGGATTTGGTCTAAAAGCCATCTAAATAGACAACGTAAATGATAGATATTATTCACACCTGGGTATGCATATATTCGGTTCCATTTTGCGAAAGATAAGATGGAAAAAAGAGTAACTCACCAAAGAGTAACTCACCTGGAAGTTATTGAGGACCATCATTGTAGCAATAGACTAGCCCAAACCTTTTGAAATAAAATGCTAAATCAGTAGGATGATATCAATGGCCATCTTCTTTTGCTTATTAAATTGACAAAAGAAAGCTACATTTTTTACACAACATAAACATGAACTCACTCAGTATACCAAAATTGGACCAACATATACGACTGAATGCAACACTAAATGAAAACAAAGTTAAGAACTGTATACAATAAGGTTCAAATTAAAGCCATGATTGTTGAGTACAGTGGATTCTGGTCCACACGGCTCGAGCGGGGTCACTAGCCGCTCGAGCGAAGGCAAGTCAAAGAGCTCGCTCAAGACCGCTCAAGACCGCTCAACAGTGAGCTTGAGCGGATGCGATACAAAGAGTTCGCTCGATACCGTTCGAGCGAAGTTCAAGTCAAAGAGTTTGCTCATAAGTCGCTCGACACATGGTTCGTGTAATTGCGGGAAACAGGTTCACAATAAATATGATGTGTTTTGTCATATGGTCGTACGGTTGAAGCACAGTAGTTGCCTCACTATTGTATTGTGATTCATCAAGTAATAAAAATCATCTGCAGCTCCCATGGACATAGGCAGTTTGCCGAACCACCTAAATTTTATGTTATGTGATTATTCTTTTCACATTTCTTTTCAATATTTTGTCATCATTTTTCACAACAATTGGTATTAAGAGCCAATGTTCGGGTCTGAGGAAAAACGATGGCTGGAGAATAAGTGAAGGTATCAGAAATTGAGAAGTTCGATGGTACGAATTATGGATACTGGAGGATGCAGATAGCGGAGTACCTCTATGGGAAGAGACTCCATGTTCCATTGTTGTGAAGAAGCCAGACAACATGGTAGTTGTTGATTGGTACATGTAAGATCGATAGGTTTTGGGGGTTATTTGGATAAACCTGTCGAGATTCATTGCACACAATGTCATCAAGGAGAAGATGACTGCGGGTCTCATAACTGCTTTGTCAGGTATGTATGAAAAGTCGTCAGTGAATAACAAGGTATACTTGATGAAAAAGTTATTCAATTTGAAGATGGCAGATGGTACGTCTGTTGCACAATATCTGAATGATTTTAATACTATCACAAATCAATTGTCTTATGTTGAAATTGAGTTTGATGATAAGATATGTGCATTGATATTATTGGTCTCACTGCCAAATAGTTTGGAAGTTATGAGAATGGTTGTCAGTAATTCTGTTGGTAAATCAAAATTGAAATATGATAATATTCGTTATTTGATTTTGGTTGAGGAGCTACGCCGGAGGGATTCAAACGAGATCTCGGGTTCGATTTCAGCACTTAATGTTAATTCTCGGGGGTGAACACAAGACAAGAACTCAAACAGAGGCAGATCAAAATTAAAGAATAGAGACAAGAGCAAATCAAGGCCTGTGCAGTAGGCAACTTGTTAGAATTGTGGCAAAGTTGGTCACATAAAGAAAAATTGTAGAAATCCAAGAAGACGGAGAATGGTAGTGCTAATGTGGTAACTGAAGAAGTACATGATACACTATTACTTGCAGTTCATAGTCCAGTTGATGACAGGATACTGGATCCATGGGCTTTCTTCCACACATCTTTCCATCGGAAAATAATGCAAAGCTATGTTGCAGGTGATTTTGAGAACGTGTAACTGGCTGATGGAGAGGCTTTGAGCGTGGTAGGAATGAGAGACATTGATATTGCACTCCCTAATAAGAACAAATGGATATTGCAGAAGGTCCAACACATTCCTGAGTTGAAGAAGAACATCATCTTTGTTGGGCAGCTCAATGATTGTGGACATTTAGTAGTGTTCTCAGATAGGACCTGGAAGGTCACTGACGGGACATTGGTACTGAATCGGGTAAGAAAATTGGTAATCTCTATATGACTACTGGTTTGAATAATAATGTTGCTACTACCGTTGGAGAGCACAACATATTTGTAGCATTGTAGGCTTGGTCATATGAGTTAGAAAGATATGAAAGAACTTCTATCAAGAGGCAGGCTACTAGAAATAAAGTCAGTTGATCTTTGTATGTGTGAGAGTTGCATTATGGGAAAACAAAATAAGGTCAGTTTCTTGAAGAGTGGTAGAACACTGAAAACAGGAAAGCTAAATCTTGTGCACACAGACTTGTGGGGAGCTTCCCCAGTAGCATCTCTTGGAAATTCTTGGTACTATGTCACATTCATTGACGACCACAACAAGAAGGTATAAGTTTATTTTTTGAAATATAAATCTGATGTATTTAATGTGTTCAAAAATTGGAAGGCCCTGGTTGAGATAGAAACAGACTTAAAACTAAAATGCTCGAGGTCTGACAATGGTGGAAAATATATTGATGGAGGGTTCAAGCAGTACTGTGCAGCTCAAGGTATCAGAATGGAGAAGACCATTCCTGGGACACCACAGGAAAATAGAGTTGTTGAACGTATGAATAGAACCATAAATGAGCGTGCTAGAATCATGAGGCTGCACACTGGATTACCATTTAGTTTCTAGGCAGACGCAGTCAGCATTACTATCTACTTGATAAACAGAGGGCCATTAGTTCTGTTGGATTGTGGACGGCCTGAGGAAATTTGGAGGGGTAAAGAGGTCAAATTTTTTCATCTTAAAACTTTTGGTTGTCTTTCTTATGTTCTTGTTGATTCTGATGCTCGCAGTAAACTTGAGGCCAAGTCAAATATATGTTATTTCATTGGCTATGGAGGCAATACATGTGGCTATAATTTCTGGAATGATCAGGGTCGGAAGATTATAAGAAGCTGGAATGTGATATTCAATGAGAATATTATATGCAAAGACAAGTCCAGTACAGTTGCTGAAGAAACTCCTTAGAAGTCCAAGTTTGTGAATTTGAATGACCTACTAGAAGCCACAATGCAGTGCACAGATGTGAGTGTCAGGAAGAGTGGGTCCGGTGCACACATTCCTATTCTTCCGCAGTCAGATCTAGAGCCGTCTAATTTCGCAACTGTAGTTCTTAAGTCAGCTAGGACTATTCTTCCCCCCACAACGTTTCTCACATACTTTGAACTACATTTTGTTGACAGATGGTGGAGAACCACAGAGTTATAAGGAAACTTTGCAAGATGAAAGTTCTAGCAAGTGGGAGCTAGCCATGAAGGATGAGATTGATTCCTTGTTAGGGAATCAGATATGGGAGTTGACAGAACTTCGATCAAAGAAGAAGGTATTACACAACAAGTGGGTGTACTAGGTGAAGACTGGGCATTATGGCAGTAAGAGGTACAAGGTCAGGCTTATTGACAGATGGTGGAGAACCACAGAGTTGACAGATGGTCAATTTTGTGGTGTGTGTCCTAGACAAGGACATCAAAAGAAGAATTGTGGGAAGCGAAAGAATCCGGTGGTACAGGTAGCAGTGGATAGTATACATTTAGAGGATGATGGTGATTGTGCTAAGAAGGTGTGGAAGCCTGTCGGATGTAAGAAGATGGAGGTGCAACCTTCGGTCTCAATTACGGGAGAAGTAGGGTTCTCTGTTTCTAGACGTGGGGAGGTGTTGGAAAGGATTTATAAAAGGAAGAGTGAGTTTGAATTAAAAATGTTAGAGGTGCTGTTTGTGGATTCCAAGGGACTTATGGTTCATAAATCTAACTTTGATTTACGATGTATGGGGGTTGTTTCGTAGACTAGTCCAAAGATAGGCAGCCTGGAGAACAAAGGGATGACGTCTCTATTGCCATCTCAAAATTTGAGTAGTTGGTTCTGTAACACCCTGCTCCTCCTTCCTTCTTCTGACGTAAGCAGTTACGTCGGATGTGATGTGACAGCCCGCTCCTCCCCTCTAGTGTCTAAGAGCCTCGTTATGCGTGCCAAACTTAATGGCTTGTTTTTTTTTAAATATACTACGTGATTTCTAAAGTTAGTTTTGTGCTTTAAAGTTATGTGTATTTTAAATGGAAGATTCCTATTATTATTTAACTAAAGAATATTTTAAATAACTCAATTATAACATCTTTGAAGAGCTCCAAAAATATTATAATTGTGGGAATCATTTTTATATAAATGATTCCAGTTATTTAAAATATTATGTGATTTAAATAATGATGGAATCTTTCATTAAATTAATAGTTTTACTCTTTTAAATATTTTAAGTAAGACTTCATCATTTTATAAATAATGAAGGAATATTAATTTAAATAATATTCTAGTTTTATTCATCTCAATGCTTTTAAATAAATAAATATTTATGTGTTTTCAAATTAATGTTTAAGGATCATCGTAGACCATTTTATAGACCCCCAGAAGTCGTGTTTTAGTATAAAACCCTAGCCCTCTCTCTCCTTTCCCTCACTTTTCCCTCCCCTCTTTCTCTCCTCCCTCTCGGCTTGCAGCGTACGTGACCCTCTTTCTCTCCCCCTATCTCCTCCACAGCCCAGCCCGCCGTAGCCGTGCGCCGGTGAGCCACACGACTACCACCACCAGCCTCCCCTCCCTCCGGCGAGTCCACCCATGCTGGCCTTGCCCCCTCACGCTCTCTCCTCCTCCTCCCTCGATGGTGCAAGCCCAAATGGGCATAGTGCTCCATGCGCCATCGTGCGCCGTCCTCCGGCACCACCTCTCCCACGGCAGCCTCCCTTGCCACCGACCGGCCACCTCCAGTGGCCTCAGCTCCTCCCATGCAGCCACCTTCCTCCACCATGCACGTACACAGCAAACCCATGCATGGATTCACTGTGCAGCCTCCTAGCGCAGCCGTGCGCAGTTATCTCGGCCACCGGCCACCACCACGAGACTCCTGAGGTCTCCCCTTTCCTCCTCCCATGAACCCAAGGCTAATAGGCCTCTCTTCCACCTCTCGAAGTCCCCCTTTCCACCGCACGGTTTTAGGCTCTTCCGCCATCGTCCGCAGCCACCCACGGCGAACGACCACGCTAGCCGGCATCATTAGGCCACCACGAACCCAATGGTACCACCCACGGCCCCGATTTGCCACCCACGGCCCCACACTCTCTCTCACTCTCCCACGGCCTCTCCTCCCTCACAATGCACGGCCAGCCACCGTAGGCCACCATGCCGACCACCACCGAGCCTCCACGGCTCCTCCAGCAACCTCCCCTAGCCTAGCCCAAGCCCAAACCACCACTTTACGTGGTGGTCGATCACAGCACGTGACGGATAAGTCACTGCACGTGACTGACCGTCACTGCACACGGCTAGAGCTGTCCTGTTATGTTCCCTGCCAGCATCATTAAGGCCACCTTAGGCCCTTCCAAGACCACACCTAGCTATCCAAACGCTTAAATAGCCACTGTACGCGGTGTAGACACCCAGTACGCTCCTTCGGCGTTATCGCTGTAACGGCTAGCGAGCGACGCACGGGTTATCCCGTCGATGATATAACTCTCTATCCCTCACTTTTTATATTAAATGCTAGATGCTAGCTAGTTGATTAGGTTGTGAACTGTGCTGTTAGTATTAGGTTGTGGCGGAGCGTCGTGAATGGAGTATACGCGGAGTATACTCCATGTAGTGGAGCGATGCACCGTATGGCGTGTACGCCATAGCGGTGATGTAGCGTAATTCCGTGAAGGGAGTACACGTGGAGCATACTCCATTGTAATAGAGTGACGCACCATATGGCGTGAGTGTCATAGTGGTGACGTAGCGTAGCCCTGTGAAGGGAGTACATGAGGAGTGTACTCCATGGGGTACAACGATACACCGTATGGCGTGTCGCTAAGATAAAGGTGATTGCATGGATGGGCGAATGGCTTGATGTATGGTGTTGAGAACTGTGGAACAGTGTCCCGAAGTGTGAGATATGGCCTGTAGTCCAAGGCGACGAGTGTCGCCATGTGACTGGCTATGGCTAGAAATAAGTGTGAAGTTGTTAGAAGGTATTAGAGTAGCGCAGCGAAAGCATGACAGGGCAACGTCACTAAGTGACGTGGTCGATTAAAAAGTCGTGCTTGTGATGGGTGAAGAGTTAGAGTAAGAGTGATGTAGCGGGGACGTGACGAGGTGTCACTTTGTGACAAGAGTACGTGAGGAATCGTACTCGTGATGAGTGGGAAGGTGACGTAACGGAATGTCAGAAGACGTGACAAGGTCACGGTGTAGCTTGGGAATTGGCTCGACCTATATGATGTGACATAAAGGTGTCATGGTATGTGCCATAGTAATGGTATGGCTGTAGTCTATGGCGATGAGCGTCGCCGTGTAGTCGGCTTATGGCCAGGAGTATATGCTAAGTGGCCAAGAAGTATCAGAGCAGTGCAGCGGAAGTATGATTGGGCAACGTCATGAAGTGACGTGGTCAATCATGAAGCTGTGCTGTGATGGGTTAGGATGCATGTGAGGTGACGTGACAAGGTCACGGCATAGCTTGGGATTTAGTCTCGAGCTATGTGGCATGACGTAAAGTGTGTTCATGGACAGAGTTCCATCGTGCTAAGTATTGGGATGAACTGTCATGAAGTACGGCTAGCAGGAAGGGTCGTGCTAGCCGGATATGAGAAGGTTGGTAACGGAGTATGGTGTTCGCCATACGAATCCATGACCAATGTATTAAATGATGATCTTAAGAGATAAAGGAGTAAGGTACGTGTGTTGTCTGGTTAGACGCACGTGCCAGATGGATTTACCATATGCAATGGGTAATCTGTCCTAAGCATGGCTACACGGTGCTCAAGTCTCATAGTGGCTTAGAACCGTGTGACGTGAATGGTTGGTCATGAGAAGTAGAGTGAGCTAAGATACATGAGGGTAAGGACGAAGGTATTGTCTAAGAATGGGATGCATGACTTAGTTAGTCTAAGCCATGCGTCGGAAAGTGGTAAATGAGAAGAACGAGATAGAGGTCTTAGTGCCTTAATTCTAAGGTGAATCATTCACCTTAGCGAGTAAGCACTCGAGATAGAACGAAAGGTTGAAAGAAGTAAAGACCTTAATGGGTCTCCAAGGGTTTTATCGTAGTAAGGAACGTGAAAAAGCACGGGATAGCAGGAGAGTGTTCTAAGTAAAGGATAGCTCTATTTTTAGTTCAGTTGCTTATGCACCAGATAGAGATTAACATTAAGGTTATCTATGCATGTAGGTGCCATCTGACACGCGCATGAATGGACTGCATGGTATGAAAGTCGCATGGAGTCCAGGTAAGTGTTACGTTCATGCTCTTCTAGAGTTTTCTAAAGTACGTATGAAAAAGAAAGATGAACTGTTTTCCCATGAAAGACGCTTTAAGAAAGGACACGAAAGATGTTTTTAAAGAAAAGCATGCTAAGTATTGAAGGTTACGTATGTACGGCCCCTGCATGAAAGCCCCTTTTTACGCACCCAAAAGTATTAATTGTATGCATGTGAATGGATGTATATACGAGTATCTATTGTACGTATTTTCTAAAGAAAATGAAGGAAGCTTCGAGGGCCTTGCCTCGAGCTTCATGAAAGATGCTTTAAGAGACGCGAAGAAAGTGTTTTAAAACTTGTCCCTGAGAACCGATGTCAAAATGTCCCTACGAACTGACGTTTTAAACGACGCCAGGAAAGATGATGTTTAAGCTATGCTTTTAAACGAAAAGAATGTTTTCTCATGAAAAGATGTTTTTCCCATGAAAGCATGAAATGAAATGAAAAGAAAAGAAATGAATGCCCATGCCCATGAAATGAAATGAATGAAAGCCTCGGTTCTTTAGAGCCGACATGAATGAATGAATGAATGAAAAGAACGGCATGTGGCATTAATGAATGTATGAAAACACGTAACGGCCATATGGAATGGACGGAAAGGGGTACCCAATGAATGAACGGGCAAATTGCAATGCCAAGTGCTGCACCCTGACGGAAAGGGATTCCAACTCGTGGCCACGGGCGAATCCATCGGCTCAAAAGGCAGCTAACCCCAACACGCGAGGCGTAACGACGTGCACCGGCCTATGAAAGAGAAAAGAAATGTAATTGTATGTATGAATGCACTGCATTCTTCAAGAAATGAAGCTACAGGGGAAAGGTTTTTAAAGAAAAGAAAAGCATGTTTAAAGAACGAAAGCCCCCGTTCACTGACGTTTTTAAAGAAAGCATGTATGCATGTACGTATAGTATGTATGAATGATGAATGCATGAATAAAAACCTATGTTGTTATATTTTAACTGTATGAAGTAACGCTTACTGAGTATTCGATTCATTCAAGTTTTTATGTGTGCCCCTCCCCCCACAGGAAACTAAATGGGCAGTACGTCCAGGAGGGACACAGCCCAAGGGAAAGAGCACGGAAGTCTAGGCATGAAGGTTTTAAATATACGAAAATGTCTTTTTATTTTAAAGAATTTTATTTCCCACTCCAAAACCCTTTTATTATAAAGGCACTTTTTATTTTATAACGTAGAGTCTTGCACCCTGGGAAGGACTGTAAAAAGTTTTAAACTGGACGGTAATTTCCATCGTCGTATTTTCTAAAATATTTTCAAAAAGGTCCACCCCAAGGACGGGCGTTACATGTTGGTATCGGAGCAAAACCCAGGTTATGTTAGACTCTATAGCTTTCTTTTCAAAAATAAAAGGGTGAAAATCATTTTCAAAAGGGAGAAAAAAAAACTTTTTCTAAAGAAAGAAAACTTTTGAAAGGAAAATTTTCATGTGAAGGAAAACCTAGACAGACGGCTTCCCAAGGCATGTCTCATCCTGCAGTAAGTATAAGAAAGTTTGTTACTTTGATGTTATGATATTTTCAAATTATGATTGACCAATGCGTGCATGTCAGAATGGCAACTAGGAAAAAGTCATGATGTTAAGTACATAGACTGTAAAGGGTATCAGAGACTGAGCATGATAGAAGTTAAGAATAGACGATGGAACGTTAGGAATGAAAGATGGAACATTAGGACATGTAGAATTAGCTGCTACCTAATTCAGGAATGGACTAGGAATGTTAGAAGGACCGTAATAGTTAAGAAACGCATGAACAACCATGAGCTAAACTAGGACCGAGACGGAAAACATGACGATGACTCCAGCCCTTGTTGGCACGAGTCGTGAAACGGAAGGCACGAGTCGTGTAATGGAAGGCACGAGCCATGGATCGGGAGGCACGAGCATGACGTGATGGATGGGCTCAAGCAATTTGAGCGGGCCATGAGCATGATGACGACGGATCGACAAAACATGAGGGCAAAGCTACGCGCAAGGATTAACTAAGATGACATGCACAAAGGTGCGTGAAGATTTCGCGAAGGTTCTATCACACTCCCCATCGTAGAGATGGGTAAATTCTTAGGACACCGCACAAACTCTTCAAATGTTAAGCAAACTCTTAGAACGTTAAGTAAATCCATAGAACCTCAAGCAAATTTCGAGGACGGAATTTATTTTAAGGAGAGTAGATTGTAACACCTTACTCCTCCTTCCTTCTTCTGATATAAGCAATTACGTCGGATGTGATGTGACAGCCCGCTCCTCCTCTCTAGTGTCTAAGAGCCTCGTTATGCGTGCCTGACTCGATGGCTTTTTTTTTTTTAAATCTACTACGTGATTTTTAAAGTTAGCTTTGTGCTTTAAAGTTATGTGTATTTTAAATGGAAGATTCCTATTATTATTTAACTAAAGAATATTTTAAGTAACTCAATTATAACATCTTTGAAGAGCTCCAAAAATATCATAATTGTGGGAATCATTTTTGTATAAATGATTCCAGTTATTTAAAATATTATGTGATTTAAATAATGATGGAATCTTTAATTAAATTAATAGTTTTACTCTTTTAAATATTTTAAGTAAGACTTCATCATTTTATAAATAATGAAGGAATATTATTTTAAATAATATTCTAGCTTTATTCATCTCAATGCTTTTAAATAAATAAATATTTATGTGTTTTCAAATCAGTGTTTAAGGGTCATCGTAGATCATTTTATAGACCCCCAGAAGTCGGGTTTTAGTATAAAACCCCAGCCCTCTCTCCTCTCCCTCACTTTTCCCTCCCCTCTCTCTCTCTCCTCCCTCTCGGCTTGCAGCGTACGTGACCCTCTCTCTCTCGCCCGATCTCCTCCACAGCCCAGCCCGGCCCCACCGTGCGCCCCGTGAGCTACACAACCACCACCACTGGCCTCCCCTCCCTCCGGCGAGTCCACCCATGCCGGCCTTGCCCCTCACGCTCTCTCCTACTCCTCCTGCCTCGATGGTGCAAGCCCGAACGGGCATAGTGCTCCATGCGCCGCCGTGTGCCGTTCTCCGGCGCCACCTCTCCCACTGTAGCCTCCCCTGCCACCGACCGGCCACCTCCAGCGGCCTCAGCTCCTCCCATGCAGCCACCTTCTTCCACCACACACGTACACAAAAAACCCATGCATGGGTTCACTGTGCAGCCTCCTAGCGCCGCCGTGCGCGGTTATCTCGGCCACCGGCCACCTCCACGAGACTCCTCACGTCTCCCCTCTTCCTCCTCCAATGAACCCACGGCCAATAGGCCTCTTTTCCACCTCCCGACGTCCTTCTCTCCACCGCACGGGTTTAGGCTCCCCCGCCGCCGTCCGCCACCACCCACGGTGAACGACCACCCTAGCTGGCATCCTTAGGCCACCACGAACCCAATGGTGCCACCCACGGCCCCAATCTACCACCCACGGCCCTACACTCTCTCTAACTCTCCCACGGCCTTTCCTACCTCACAGTGCACGGCCAGCCACCGTAGGCCACCGTGCTGACCACCACCGAGCCTCCACGGCTCCTCTAGCAACCTTCCCTAGTCCAGCCCAAGCCCAAACCACCACTTTACGTGGTGGGTCGATCATAGCACGTGATGGATAAGTCACTGCACGTGACTGACCGTCACTGCACATGGCTAGAGCTGTCATGTTATGTTCCCTGCCAGCATCATTAAGGCCACCTTAGGCCCTTCCAAGACCACACCTAGCTATCCAAATGCTTAAATAGCCACTGTACACGGTGTAGCCACCCAGTACGCTCTTTCGACGTTATCGTTGTGACGGCTAGCGAGCGACGCACGGGTTATCCCGTCGATGGTATAACTCTTTATCCCTCGCTTTTTATATTAAATGTTAGATGCTAGCTAGTTGATTAGGTTGTGGACTATGCTGTTAGTATTAGGTTGTGGACTGTGCTGCTAGTATTATAGGGTTCGCTGTGTAGTGGCGATGTGACCTGAGGTGATGAAGTGTTGGGCATAGTTGGAAAGTGTGCTGTGTAGTGTTGTAGACTGTGCTGTGAACTATGGTGGTAATGTATGTGCAGTGTGGTGGCGTGGCGTAGTGCACGTGTAATGAGTACACATGGAGTGTATTCTGTGTAGCGAGACGAGGCACCGTATGGCGTGTGCTATAGCGGTGACGTGGCGTAGTGCCGTGAATGGAGTACGCGAGGAGTGTACTCCATGTGGTGAGATGGTGCACCGTATGGCGTGTGCCATAGCGGTGACATGGCGTAGTGTCGTGAATGGAGTACGAAAGGAATGTACTCCATATGGAGGAACAATGCACCGTATGGCATATGTGCCATAGCGGTGACGTGGCGTAGTGCCGTGAATGGCGTACACGATGAGTGTACTCCATGTGGTGAGATGGTACACTGTATGGTGTGTATGCCATAGTAGTGACGTAGCGTAATTCCGTGAAGGGAGTACACGTGGAGTGTACTCCATTGTAATGGAGTGACGCACCATATGGCGTGAGTGCCATATTGGTGACGTAGCGTAGCCCTGTGAAGGGAGTACATGAGGAGTGTACTCCATGGGGTGCAGCAATACACCATATGGCGTGTCGCGAAGATAAAGGTGATTGCGTAGATGGGCGAAGGGCTTGATGTATGGTGTCGGAAACTGTGGAATAGTGTCCCGAAGTGTGAGATATGGCCTGTAGTCCAAGGCGACGAGTGTCGCCATGTGACTGGCTATGGCTAGAAATAAGTGGGAAGTGGCTAGAAGGTATCAGAGTAGAGCATTGAAAGCATGACTGGGCAACGTCACTAAGTGACGTGGTCGATTAAGAAGTCGTGCTTGCGATGGGTGAAGAGTTAGCGTAAGAGTGATGTAGCGGGGACGTGACGAGGTGTCACGTCGTGACAAGAGCACGTAAAGAACCGTACTCGTGATGAGTGGGAAGGTGACGTAGCGGAATGTCAGAAGACGTGACAAGGTCACGGTGTAGCTTGAGAATGGTCTCGAGCTATATGATGTGACATATAGGTGTCGTGGTATGTGCTGTAGTAATGGTACGGCTGTAGTCTACGGCAATGAGCGTCGCCATGTAGTCGGCTTATGGCCAGGAGTATGTGCTAAGTGGCCAAGAAGTATCAGAGCAGTCCAGCGGAAACATGACTGGGCAACGTTATGAAGTGACGTGGTCAATCATGAAGCTGTGCTGTGATGGGTTAGGATGCATGTGAGGTGACGTGACACGATCACGGCATAGCTTTGGATTTAGTCTCGAGCTATGTGGCGTGACGTAAAGTGTGTTCATGGATAGAGTCCCATCGTGCTAAGTGTTGGGATGAACTGTCATGAGGTACGGCTAGCAGGAAGGGTCGTGCTAGCCGGATATGAGAAGGTTGGTATCGGAGTATTGCGTTCGCCATACGAGTCCATGACCAATGTATTAAATGATGACCTTAAGAGATAAAGGAGTAAGGTACGTGTGTTGTCTGGTTAGACGCACGTGCCGGGCGGATTTACCATATGTAATGGGTAATCTGTCCTAAATATGGCTACACGGTGCTCAAGCCTTAGAGTGGCTTCGAGCTGTGTGACGTGAATGGATGGTCATGAGAAGTAGAGTGAGCTAAGATACATGAGGGTAACGACGAAGGTATTGTCTAAGAATGGGATGCATGACTTAGTTAGTCTAAGCCATGCGTCGGAAAGTGGTAAATGAGAAGAATGAGACAGAGGTCTTAGTGCCTTAATTCTAAGGTGAATCATGGCAAGTAAGCACTCGAGGTAGAACGAAAGGTTGAAAGAAGTAGAAACCGTAATGGGTCTCCAAGGGTTTTATGGTAGTAAGGAACGTGAAAGAGCATGGGATAGCAGGAGAGTGTTCTAAGTAAAGGATAGCTCTATTTCTAGTTCAGTTGTTTATGCACTAGATAGAGATTAACGTTAACTTTATGTATGCATGTAGGTGCCATCTGACACGCGCATGAATGGACTACATGGTATGAAAGTAGCATGGAGTCCAGGTAAGTATTACATTCATGCTCTTCTAGAGTTTTCTAAAGTACGTATGAAAAAGAAAGATGAACTGTTTTCCCATGAAAGACGCTTTAAGAAAGGACACGAAAGATGTTTTTAAAGAAAAGCATGCTAAGTATTGAAGGTATATGTATGTACGGCCCCTCCATGAAAGTCCCTTTTTACACACCCAAAAGTATTAATTGTATGCACGTGAATGGATGAATATACGAGTATCTAAAGAAAAGGAAGGAAGCTTCGAGGGCCTTGCCTCGAGCTTCATGAAAGATGCTTTAAGAGACGCGAAGAAAGTGTTTTAAAACTTGTCCCTGAGAACCGATGTTAAAATGTCCCTACAAACTGACGTTTTAAACGACGCCAGGAAAGATGATGTTTAAGCCATGCTTTTAAACGAAAAGAATATTTTCTCATGAAAAGATGTTTTTCCCATAAAAGCATGAAATGAAATGAAAAGAAAAGAAATGAATGCCCATGCCCATGAAATGAAATGAATGAAAGCCTTGGCTCTTTAGAGCCGACATGAATGAATGAAAAGAATGGCATGTGGCATTAATGAATGTATGAAAACACGTAACGGCCATATGGAATGGACGGAAAGGGGTACCCAATGAATGAACGGGCAGATTGTAATGCTGGGCAGTAGTATCTGGTAGTGCACCCAGCGCTGCACCATGACGGAAAGGGATTCCAACTCGTGGCCACAGGCGAATCCATCGGCTCAAAAGGCCACTAATCCCAGCACTCGAGGCGTAACGATGTGCACCGGCCTATGAAAAAGAAAAGAAATGTAACTGTATGTTTGAATGCACTGCATTCTTCAAGAAATGAAGCTAGTGACGGGGGAAAGGTTTTTAAAGAAAAGAAAAGCATGTTTAAAGAACGAAAGCCCCCGTTCACTGACATTTTTAACGAAAGCATGTATGTATGTACGTATAGTATGTATGAATGATGAATGCATGAATAAAAACCTATGTTGTTATATTTTAACTGTATGAAGTAACGCTTACTGAGTATTCGACTCATTTTAGTTTTTATGTGTGCCCCTCCCCCCACAGGAAACTAAATGGGCAGTACGCCTAGGAGGGACACAGCCCAAGGGAAAGAGCACGGAGGTCTAGGCATGAAGGTCTTAAACGTACGAAAAGGTCTTTTTATTTTAAAGAATTTTATTTCCCACTCCAAAACCCTTTTATTATAAAGGCACTTTTTATTTTATAACGTAGAGTCTTGCACCCTGGGAAGAACTGTAAAAAGTTTTAAACTGGACGGTAATTCCCGTCGTCATATTTTCTAAAATATTTTCAAAAAGGTCCACCCCAAGGACAGGCGTTACAGGTTCGAATTAACAAAGGAGGTACCTGTGGATGGGATAGAGGAAGAGCAGGTATCTCAGAAGAGTAGGCTATCGAGAAGCTCGCTTAAAGCTATGGCGTTGGAATTTGAACTTAACAAGCTAAATGATACTGGGAAGTAATTGTTCCAGCAAGGGCGATATTTTTCAGAGGGGAAATCGGAGGAAGAGTTGGAAGAGTTATCTAATAAATGTTATGATTCTGATTCTGAGTTACATGTGCCTCTGAAACGGCTAAAAGGGGTGAAAAAGAAAGGACCGGTGATAGTTCTGGATAGAAGAACTAGATCCAAAAAATCTTTTTTAATTTTTATCATGAAGATTCTTGTTTGGAATATTAGGGGAATTCGTTCGTCGAAGAGTAGGCTTCGACATATTATGAATAAAAGTCATTCGTCAGTGGTGGCATTGTTAGAGTCATTTATAGATGCGAATAAATGTCGGTGACGGGCTAGGTGAATGCACCGGCCAAAGTTTATAAATAACGCCGAGGTGGGTGGAAAAATATGGTTGTTTTGGGATGAGGAGTTGGAGTTTGAGATGGTTTCTATGTCGGATCAAGCATTATCGGGATGGTTTGTATGCGGTAATACCAAGATTTTGGTTGTTATTATTTATGCAAGATGTTTTCGGGTTAAACGATTGGAGCTTTGGGAGTATCTTTGTGCTTTAGATGCGGTTGGTTGTCCCTTTTTTGTTGGGGGGATTTTAATATCGTTCGTTGAAATGATGAAAAAGTAGGTGGACTGTTGAGGTCTCCTCATGCGAAATTGGAATTTAATAATTGTATTCATGATTGTGGTTTAATTGAAGTTCCCTCTCTTGGCAATAAATTTTCTTGGTATAATGGGAGACTTGGAGGTAGATGTATTTGGGCAAAGCTGGATCGTATTTTGGTGTCGTCGTCATTCATGAATTTTTTTAATGAGGCTCGTATGGAGTATCTCCCTCGGACATCTTCCAATCATTGTCCTATGCTATTACATTTGAAGAAGGAAAGTAGAGATGGCATTAAATATTTCAGATTTCAGCGTATGTGGGGAATTCATGAAGGATTTCTTCCTTTGGTCCATGAGGTCTGGAATCAAAGTATGGAAGGATCGCCGATGTTACAAGTTAGTAAGAAGCTGAAATTATTAAAAGGTAGGCTGCGGGAATGGAATTCTGAAATGTTTGGGAGGGTGGATTTGGAATTGTTAAATGTGGGAAATAGAATTATAGAGTTGGAGGATTTACTAGCTGCTGGTTACTCACAGGAGCGTGAAATGGAATTGATGCGTTGTAAAAAGCAGCATAGTCAATGGCTAAATAGAGAAGAGATTCTGGGCTGCCAAAAGTCACGAATAAAATGGCTCAAAGAGGGGGATTCTAATGTTGCATTTTTTCATGCCTATATGCGAGTGAAGAAGAAAAGTTTGATCATTGACTGTATGGTTTTGGGAAATGGACATGTACTTAACTTAGCTGAAGACGTACACAGGGAAGGGGTTCGGTCTTTCCAAAATATGTTGACAACATCGACTATTGAATTGGAAGAGGAGGCGTTAAGCTTGCTATCACCGGTGGTGTCTGATCAGGAAAATGCACTATTGTGTGCGCCACCATCTTTGGAGGAAGTTAAAGTGGCGTTGTGGTCTACTCCTTAGGATGGGAGTCTAGGTCCGGATGGATTTTCGGCAAGTTTTTTTAGACTTGCATGGGAGGTGATAAAGTTGGATTTTCTTGAGGTGGCGAAGGAAGTTTTTGAGGGGATACCGTGGACAACATTTTTTGGTGCTACTAATCTAGTGATGATTCCTAAACTGGAGGCTCCGGCAAATTTTGGCCAATTTAGGCCAATTAGCTGTGCTCGGTTGTTTATAAAATTGTGGCTAAGATAATGGTGTTGAGATTGGCATCGGTCCTTGGAGGTATTATTTCATCTGAACAAGCTGCTTTTATGCATGGCCGTAGTATCTTTGAAAACATAGCGCTGGCCAGAACTTGTTCATGGTATGAATCGAAAAACTAGGGTCGGAAATGTCATAATGAAGATTGATATGGCCAAAGCCTATGATCGAGTAAATTGGAGATATTTAATGGAAGTGATGAGAAGATTGGGATTTTCAGCAAAATGGCAATCTTTGATTTTTAATGCTATATCCTCTCCAAGTTTTCAGTCATGCTAAATGGAAATTGCAAAGGCTTTTTCAAACCATCACTTGGATTACGTCAAGGTGATCCCCTTTTGCCTTATCTTTTTATTTTGTCGGAAGAACTTCTTTCACGTATGCTGCAGAAAGCTTATGCTCAAGGCCAAGTAAAATTTTTTAATGCTTGTGGGGGCGTTGTATCTCTCATTTATTATATTCCGATGACTTGATGATTTTTGCAAATGGGGGAAAAGCTTCAGTTAGGAACTTGAGGGGGGTGCTAAAGAAATATGAAGACATTTCGGGTCAGTTAGTTAGTCCACAAAAGTCCTCTATTTATTGCTCTTCTAATGTGAATTGTGCTCGAAAAATGGAGCTGAGACATATTTCAGGATTTAATGAGGGGGAATGGCCTTGTATCTATTTGGGAATCCCGTTACATGTGGGGCGTATTACGTTGAGATTATTTGAGCCTTTGTTGTCAAAGGTGCAAAAAAAGTTAGTGGGGTGGAAGCATAAGTTGCTATCGTTTGGTGGGAAAGTTATTCTTATCAAGCATGTGCTAAATAGTATGCCCATTCATTTATTGTCAGTGATGAATTTGCCTAAAGGAATTTTTGGGAAATTAAAATCTATATTCTCAAAATTTCTTTGGGGTTCTGGTGAAGGGATTAAAAAAAGAACTTGGGTGTCCTGGAGGAATATATGCTTGCTAGTTGAGGAAGGGGGCTTGGCATACGTGATTTGGCTAAAGTTCAAAACTCATTATTGATGAAATTTACTTGGAAGATGTTGAAGGGGGGATCTCTTTGGGCAGAATTTTTTCATGCCAAATATGTGGGTAATGCGCATATATCCATGGCGTATGAAGGTAGAAGGTGATCTCGGTTTTGGAGAGGAATTGTTAAAGTCCTTCCTTTGGTGCTAAATAATTCAAGATGGCTGGTAAGAGAGGGAGCTTTGAGTTTTTGGTTTGATAACTGGATGGGCACGGGTGCAATGGCTGCTAGACAGGATGTGGTGGGTGATAGTGATGTGCAGATCCAAAGCTTATTGGATAATGGGCAATGGAATTTATCTTTATTGAGACAGATGGTGGATGTGGAAATGGTGAATACTATTTTGGCAGCTCAAATTCGTCCACGAGTGGGGCAAGATATTTTGATTTGGCAGCATACCACAGATGGGGAATTTACAACAAAATAAGCTTAGAATATTATTAGAACACATGGAAGAAATGGCTGTGGCAAAAGTGGGTGCCGAAACCTATATGAAAAAAGAGAAAATGTTTCTGACATGCATTGTGTAGACATAAGCTATATTTTGTCATGCTATCTCTAAAATATGAAAAAGAGCGATATTGAAAATATGAAAGATTGTGAATTGATTTAGAAAGATGCTCCAACTTTTGTTTTCAGTTTGTGAGAATGCTCTGATTATGTTTTGGTACTCTGTTTTATTTTGATATGGCATCTAAAAACCTTTGGCATGGTGTACTGATTTTGTATTTGATTCTGTCTCTGCTCTGCTCTGTTATGCTCTACTCTGTTCTGTTTGGGTTGGTACCAACTTCTCTGTCTTTGAGTGCACCCACTAGTTTTGTTATAGTCTTTCCTGTATGCACACTCGGGGCTTCGAGAGTAATAAGGGAAATATTTCACCTCTGTCTCTGCCTGGTTTGGCCACCAGGATTAGCACAACCCTACCACGGGGGTGAAACATGGTCTCTGCTCTGTGAGATGCTCTGTTTTGATGTGATGATGATGTTCAGGTTATGTTATGCCAAAGTACTTTAGGTTTTATGTGATTTAAAACCATCGCTCTGTTATGTTTTAAAAACATGTTTTGTTCTACATAATAACTCTGGAAAAAATTTTGTTTAGCATATTGTACTTCGTAAATGCTCATGATTGCACGCTAGCATATGTCTTCTGCTTACTGAGTTGTTGATAACTCACCCCCCTTATCTTCATAATATTTTCAGATGATATGGAGAGTCCAACTGAGGACCAAGATTAGGATTTGTGGGCTTGACTAAGCTGAGGAGAGGGTGTCGAGCATCCTAGGGTATCACTGTTAAAAGAAGGATTTCTGATGTCTTTTTAGATTTAATTATGTAATTGGTTTAGTAGGACTTAAGTTTTTATCAGATTATTATGATATGACTATTGGGGTCTGTGGACCCCTTGATTTATTATTATTGCAGTATTGGCTTTGTGGAGTTTATAATGTGGTTATCTAGAAAATATGAGATTGATTATTGTTTATGAAATCTTTGGAGATTTAGATGTGTTGGGAGACATGTATATAAGTGACAGGTAGTAATTCTCTGACCCATCCAGATACAGGGCGTTACAATTTCACTACTATTAATTATTTTATCATTACTTTTCATTTACCATTCACTACTTTTTACTAAATGTCACTGCTATTCATTATTTTATTCTTACTTTTTCATTACTATTCACAGAATATTTGAGATCACCTCTTGAAATATATTCTATTTTGTATAACTGGTACCAACTCTGTATATTTGGATGCAATTATAGTTGGGTGAATGGCTGTACTTTTAACTGTCTAGTCTTCATGTTACTTCGGTTCATCTGTAAATGCATGCCATCACATTAGACGTAATTTTGATTAGTGATAACATATTTTCATTTGAACAATCTGTGTAACCAAGTTCCTAATGAGTGAGTGAGGTGGGTACATGACCACGTCTCTAGCAACTTTAAGGCAGTTGAAAACACAATCTTATGAAACAAATACTACACCTATGACTTAGTGAACATTACTTCCTATGGAACCACTTTAATTGGCCTCATGACAATTTATGGCCAGCTTTCATAATACATTTTCCTTGACCATGTCTTCAAGATAATATTCGCATTGAGAGACAATAATATTCCACCATTCGATAGACTAGGCCAGGCATTGTTCGGAGGGCATGAAGATAGGTTCCATACATTTACTTCTTATTTTAAGCCTGACGATCCTTTCTCACATTCTTGATGATCTTCTTGTCTTTGTCACTCTCAGTTTCTAAATAGCACAACCCTTTTCTTTCTACGTATGAGTCTATCGTTGTGAAAAGGCCTGGTCGCGTGGCTGTGTTTTTCATGTTTAACGTAATCGTTATCACAATCTTCATTAATGGGAGTCTTAATAAGCCATCGACAGATCAGGATTTCGATTGGTCCCTTTCTTTCCCTCATTTAGTATATGAAGCTGAAGATACACATGATGACGAGGCGACGTGGAAAGCTTATGATGTCGACAGTGATATGGAGAATGGCAATGGATATCATGCTAGTACTGATGATGAAGGTTACGATGAAGACAGCGATGATGATAATGGTAGTGATGATGATGATCTTGATAGTGATGATGATGATCTTGATAGTGATGAAGAAGAGCAAGATAAGGATTTGGAGAGGAGAATTGAGGAATTCATAGCCAAGAACTATAAACAGCGCAGAGAGGAGTTGATTTATGAGAGGCTATCTTTTTCTTCGCGAGTATGCAGCTCTAGCTAGCTAGCTCACAAGCTGGTTAATTAATTAACATGCATAACAAAATGCAAGTTTGAAATATTTTTTTGTACTTTTCCATGTGATGAATTAAGTCTTTTTTTTTTTTTTTGTGGTTTGATTCCTCTTCCCGGCCATCTTTTATCTTTTTACGAGCGTGGGGTTGATTTTTTCATTAAACTCTTGATGATAGTTCTGTTCTTAATTTTAGTACGGGACTGTACGTACATATATATATATTATGACTGTATTTACTTATACGGTGATTTGCATGTATTGTATGTACATGGATATGTGTATAAATATTACTGTAAGTATTATGATTCAATTTCAAAGAGTGTGTGTGTGTATAAACGCCATACAGTTCATTGGGTGAGGTTTCAAGTATGACAAAGGGATCAAGTACGTACTACGAAACTCATTTTTTCATGAGCCTGAGCCTAAGATTATTTTTCTGCTAATTAAATTTGTTCTGTAATGATCGATGATACCAGCTTCCAATGCCAAGACAAAGCCCCATCAATTAATTACATCGAGTCCCCATTTTGACGACGTTCGATTAATTTTTTTACTTAAGTCGCAGAATTTGTAGATCAATCAAGACAGTTACCGATTAGACCGACACAATTGCAAGCCCCTGATAATATATGCGTGTTGATTTTTAATTTCTTGTACGTACGTCTTTGAAAAATTAAGGCTACTTAAGGAGGGGATCACAGTAGAGGTCGGGACCTACGTGACCATAAGCGTTGTAGCCAGCCAATGAATAGAGATATTAACTAGGGTTGAACCAAAAACCTGGCCCGGCCCATCTCCCCCCACCCCCCCGGGGGGAAAAAAAAATAGACCGACCCGAAACCCCAACCCGTTTGCGGTTAAAATCGAAAATGGGTATTACCCGTTACCCGATTTTAACATATTTCGATTTCAATTTTCAGCCCGTTCATCTATTTCGATTTTAGTCTCATGACTCTCTCTACTTTGTAAACACCATCTAGTCAATGACCCAATCTCTCTCTCTCTCTCTCTCTCTCTCTCTCTCTCTCTAGCTTATCCGTGGTGCAATGCAGGCATTTCCTGCTGTCATGGACTAATCCTTCAGAATCAGGACCATCCTTCTTCTTTGGTGTGGCCTTTGCGGGAGCTCACGGGTGCCTGATAGAACCACCTTGTTAAAGGGCTATCCGGCTACCACTGTTACCAACTCACGCTGCCGAAAATCATCTCATTTTCTTCTTCTTCTTCTTAGTCTACGAACAACGGTATTGTATCTGTAAAGGTGCGCACAAATTGATCTAATTGGTCTAAAAATTTTTGTCAATGGGCTGTTGTTACTAGCTTTAGAAATGAGAAGCTAAGATTGGATGTTTGTGATGATTCTCAAATATTTTGGAATATTTAAACAAATATATGTTTGTTGGAGCTATGCAACAACATTAGGCTCAGAGTCTTTCTTCTTTTATTTTTCTGGGTTTTTCTTCTGGGCTCAGAGTCAATGTTCCATCCGATTTCAATTTTAAGATGATTATTGCGTGGGTTTGATTGTGATTTGGAACTGGGTTAGTGAGAGAAATCTCCCAAAAATTAAAAAAAAAAAAAAGAATTCAGGTAATTGGTTAATGGGTAATCAGTATGGAACATATTCGGGTTGGGTTAGAAATCGAGTTGGGTCAGGTTGGTGAACAACCCTAATATTAATGCCAATTAATTAAAAATGGGCATGAGTCTCAATTATCACTTTTAAGTTTACAACAACATTTTCCGGTTTCTCTCTCTCTTTAGTAAAAAGCCTCCAAACCCAAATCTGGATTTTTTGTCGGAGTGGAGGGGGAGGCATCGGCTTCCTCCTCCTTCTCCCTGATCTCCTTCTCTTCTTTTTCCATCTACTCACTTTTTTTATAAATTTAGTTCTCTTTTCCTAGTTGTTTTGTTTTCTCAAAGGTCGAAAAAGACAAATCTAACTATTGTGGTTGCAAAGAGACAGGCGCATGGGCACCATGCATCGTCACATATTTCAATGTCTACCGGAATTAGTTCAAACTGTAATCTCTCTATTTTCACCTCTATGTTACTACTTTCATTATTGTTTTTCTCAAATTTTGCTAGGATACTCTTATATGTAAATTTAGTAAAATATTCGAATTGTTGGCGCTCGACGATCACCATCTCCTATTTGGTCTCTTGGCAGTCTCTCTCCGCCACAACCCACGAGCTGCACTTTTTAACTTTTGCCCCCCGCGCAAGAATCACATATACTCATTTGGGAGAGTGTGGAGTTTTACGATGATGTATAACGCAATGGAGTTCGGATTTTTTAACTGGATTTTTATTATAAGAGTTGTCCTATTTGGCCACAGGATCGTGAAGACGAGGTAGTAGACTTCCCCAACAGCCACTTCAAGACAAAATGCAATCACTACAATCACCATGGCCTAAGGTCATGGAATTACACTCCCACTCTCGGATTGTATAAAAATCGTCACTTTGTGCGGCTCCCTCCTAGTAGGAAAGGGCAGGAAACACTTATTTGTTTCTAGGGCCTATTTCTTTTTCTTTTTATATTGTACTGCATTGTATTGCATTAGTTAAGATAGTGTTTTTGTCGGGATCTCCTTACCCCTTATTAATGTATTTCTTTATGATCTCTTAATTATAATATATATATCGAGCTTGTTTAGGAAAAAAAAAAAAGAAGTTTAACAACATTAATTATATCCAAGAAGACCCGAAGCCCATGATCACCCAATTCCTTCAATCCACGAAATCAGTACGTCCATTGTGGGTTTGGATTAGATTATGCCCCATGGGCTCATCATATATATACAATAAATAATTCTACTTATCATTTCTACACATCACACATCATACTTATTTTATTTTATTTTTATTTTTTCTATAACAAATATGTGGTATATGAATAATAGGTAGTAGAACAACTCAATAATTAGTTTAATAAGATTAAGATAAATTAATAAACCGGCTTGATCATCTGGGCCGGTTTGTTAATATGCTGACTGCTCAGGTTTATGAACCGGCTTGATCATCTAGGCCGGAGAACATGAGGTTGCACTACAAGAGAAATGGTTTTTTGAGACAAAAAATTTTGTCTCAAAAAACCCCAATTTCGTCCCAAAAAAGAGTTGGAGACGAAAAAAATTTCATCTCCAATTTGTCTCTAAAAGGCTGTCTCAAAATGTTTTTGGAGATGAAATTCAAATTTCATCTCCAAAAATCACTTTTAGAGATGAAATTTTGGAGAACCAGTCGAAACTGTTCAAACGAAAAATTTTTTTTGAGACGAACCAATTTCGTCTCAAAAATATGTTCGAATGGAATATTTTTTAGTTCGAACCGACTCGTCCATTCGAACAAAAAAAAATTGAATCGAACAAACAACAATATTTGATACTGTTCGAACGAAATGAGTGTTCGAACGAATAATTTTTGTTCGAATGACTTTTGTTCGAATGTAAATTACGTCCGTTTGAACTATATTACGCGTTCGAATGGCTTATTTGTTGTTTGAATGGTTATGTTTTGATTCGAATGGAATTAGAAATGGTCATTTCTTGTGTTGGACTGGTTATTTACCGTTCAAACGGTATTAATCATACAGAACAGAATTTAATTAATTAAAAATACCATATTAGTATTACACAAATTGTAATTCAAATGTCAATTGTTTAAATGTTTTGAAAAAAAATAATACAAAGAAAATGAAAATAAGAATTAATTTTTACAATTGTGGTGGTGGTATAGAGTTTTGTGACATAATTGATTGAAACTGAAGCATAGCCTTTTGTATCTCCATCTCCAGTCTCTTCTGCATGTTCTCTTCTAATCTTGCCTCAAGATCTGCTGCTTGATCTAATCTGGTCAGCAACTCTTTTTCTTTGGACCTCAATCGTTCTATCTCAAGTGTTGCTTCCTCCAGTTCTTTAGTCTTGTCGTCACTCAATCTGGCTCGAGAAGAGGATGATGATGTTGAGGATGGCTTAACGCAACGTCCTAAGCCCCTCAAATATCCAGAACGTGATCCAAGAACTTGAGAAATGATCTGAGCATCGTTGACAGATGATGCATCAGATGGATCCGCAACAGCTTCCTTGAGAGATATCATCTTGTCCTACAAAAACAAAAACATACTAGTTAGTATAAGTAACAAAATATATAATCACAATGGAATTAAAGAAATTTAAACTTACATAATTTGCCTTTTGCTTCAGAACTGGTCCAAACACCATCACGATTTTTATGTGATTTTGCATACAATTGGGTCAGATCATAGTCAGCAGAACTTTCTTCTTTCTGCAAAAAAAATATATATATTAGAACTTAAATCGGAAAAGTGTATTAAATATTAATATTTAACGGGGAGTAGAATAACTTACCATTTTGTTAGACAAACGATGAAAAGATCGAGAACCCGCATGATGGTGTATCTTTAAGTTTGATCTATTTGCTTTGTTTACAGTACTCCGTTGCTAAAAAAAAATTATATCTATATGTTTAATACATCTATCATATACTATTAAAAAAAGATAACAGCGAAATTACCTGATAGGAAGGATCTTCAAACATATCACAAACATTCTCCCATTCATTTGGTGGCATTGCTTGGAATGGATTTTGGCACGTCTCTATTGTAGTATTAAACTTCTTATAGTGTGCATGGCATCGACCTTTGTACCTCTGAAATGCATTCGACATCAGCTCCTCAACCGTTAATCGATTCTCTCGTCGGCCAAAATTAAGCTCAAACTCATCCTGTCAATAATTATAAACAATTGGTATAAATACAAAATATCCAAAAAGTAACATGAATAATACTTAGTTACTTGAGATGTAGCTTATTACCAAGCAACGATTTTTGATGTGGTCTTCCACATCTTGGGGAAGTTTAGACCAAGAGGATATAGCAATTGGTGGATACATGCGAGTAAGCGTACCAACAAAAGAAGCAAGCCACGCTGCTGAATCTCCGGAGCCACCGGTGTGATAATCAGGAATATCAACTTTAATTTTACCAACTTTTCTTACTTTCTCTATGCAAACACCCCTTGTAGTGCCTCTACCTCGACGCTGTCTTACAACAGCTATATATACAATAATTAAAGCAAGTATTTTAATTAAATAATTTTATTTTATAGATATATTACTTAAATTGAGCATAAACTGTAATATTTAATTTGATAAAATACCTTCTTCTGAATCTGGTAGTGTGGGCTCACTGTTCATGGCAGGTGAACCACACAGGGAGTCAGTAATGGATGGGGATGGCACACGTGTTCCTTTACGTTTAGGAGGCATATCTATTTGAAATTATAACAAATTATTATTCAAACAAATGTTACGAATATTTATAAGAATAATACTTACAAAAATTTATATTTGAAATTCATTCACTATTCATTTTGCTAGACCAGTCGCCCTCATCCTCGCTAGACACTTCAGTTGATTCATCTTCTTCCAATATCTCACCCTCAATTACTTCGGGTTGAACATCTTCTCTACGCAATGGAACCATATCATATTGGCTGAGATCAACAAATAGATTGATGCCTATTTCATTTTCTTGATATACTTCTTCATTTGCTGGACTATCAATTTCTTTTGAAGGTTCGTCTGTCTCTGGAATAGTATCATATTCATTTCTTGGTGCAAACTTCTCCACTACCCGCCATAGGTTTCCATACTCCGGATCATCTAAATAAAAAACTTGATTCGCTTGGCAAGCGAGAACGAAGGGATCGTCCTCATACCATGTGCAAGATGTATTGACACTAACAAAATAATCATCGTTACGCACTCCAAACCTAGGATTTGAGACATCCCACCAATTACATTTAAACAACCAGACCATATATCCTCCCACGTATTTCAACACTATAATATCTTTCACAATTCCATAAAAGTCAATGTTATCATCCCATGACTTCCTTCGACTACAACCCCACAATTTTGAGTTTTCCTATATCGTTCTCTATCAGCTGTATGAAATCTATATCCACGCACCAAACATCCTGAGTACTGGATGGCCCGCCTAGACGGACCACATGCCAGAGCATACAGTTCTGGTGAAATTTCTTCTGAATTTTCACCATATTTCGATACAACCTACATCAATAAATATTATTATTAAAAAAAAAAAATAGAGTTTAGTGGTATGAAATTCGTATTATAAAATAAAACTTTACAATAATACCATATGTTCAAACCATGAAACAAATTCCTCTTCATGCGTCTTTTCTAGGTCAGTTACACCATTCATGCGAAGTAGTTCTATATGTTCACTGCGCATATTCCTGTGAATGGTTAATTTGTAGCAAAGAAAAATGTTATATTATTATACATTATTAATTTAGAGGATCATCACTAACCTCAAATAGTGGTCAATCTCTGCACAGTTATTCAAGACATACCATCGAGCTCTTTCAAACTCTCGTCCACATAGGTCGTAGCCCCCTTGTGCGCCTATGGGACGTACTATCTGGGAAAATACGGTAAATGTCGATGAGACTCCCATCTTTCTTCCACCTTCATAATTTCGGTCTGGTCTTGTAAATCTAGTATCATCCCCACGGAAATACATTGAACAAAAGGTATGCCACTCATTATCAATATATGACTCAGCAATCGAACCCTCTAGACGAGCTTTATTCCCCACAGATCGCTTCAATTTTTCCAAAAAACGTTCAATAGGATACATTCATCTATACTGAATCGGACCAGCAATTAAAGCCTCACGAGGTAGGTGCACAGCCAAATGAACCATTACATCAAAGAATGAAGGTGGGTACAAACTTTCTAATTTGCACAATATTACTGCAATGTCATCTTCCATTTTTAACAATTCATTGACTTTCAACGTTCTACTACAAATGTCTCTGAAAAAGCTCCCTAATTCTGTGAGAGCTGTACGAACATCTCGAGTAAGCTTTCCATGCACACCAACCAGAAACAGACGCTGCAAAAATACATGACAGTCATGACTTTTAAGACCAGTTATCTTCCAATCATGTGTTCGAACACATCTTGACATGTTTGAAGCATAGCCATCGGGTAATTTGATTGTCATGAACCAATCACAAAATTTCTTTCTCTCATCATTTGAAAGTGTATACCATCCAATGGGCATATATGCTAACGACCCATTATCTTGCAAATCCAACTCCGGTCTTATCCCCAACTCTTTCAAGTCTTTACGAGAGTTAGCTGTATCTTTTGTATTACCTTCTATTGACATCAGAGTGCCCAATATATTCTTACATATATTCTTTTCAATGTGCATAACATCTAGATTGTGGTGCAGTGTCAATGTAGACCAGTATGGTAACTCAAAGAAAATACTTTTTTTTGTCCAATTCAACTCCACTGCTTGTCGTTTTCTCTTTCGAACTCTGGTATCTTTCCCAAATCTGTTTTCTGAAACATCCCCCAACTGCACGATAATATCATTCCCAGACAACTCTGGCAATGACAACCTACGCTCAACCTTTCCATCAAACATAGCTCTATTTGAACGCCATCTATGATCATGTGGTAAATAACGACGATATCCCATAAAACATAATTTCCTACCATGACTCAACCACTGAGACTATGTATCTTTATTACAAACAGGACAAGCCATTTTACCTTTTGTGCTCCACCCAGAAAAATTTTCATATGCCGGAAAATCATTTATTGTCCACATCACTGCAGCATTCATCTTGAACTCCCCTGACGAAGCGGCATCATATGTACTGACACCCATATTCCACAACTCTTTCAACTCTGCAATCAATGGTTGCAGATATACATCTAATTCGTTCCCTAGTGACCTTGGCCTTGGTATCAATAGAGTCATCATAAAATAAGGATCCTTCATACACTTCCAAGGTGGCAAGTTATAGGGCATTAATATGACAGGCCAAGTACTATGAGAAGTGCTCATGTTGCCAAACGGATTAAAACCATCCGTTGCTAAACCAAGACGTACATTGCGAGGTTCTTCGGCAAACCATGGATACTCGACGTCAAATTTCTTCCATTGTAAAGAATCTGCAGGATGCGAGAGGAAGTTTTCATTTTGTACTCTTTCTGTGTGATGCCAAGACATATCTTTCGCAATTAACCTCGACGTAAACAGTTTTTGAAGTCGAGGAATCAACGGAAAATGTCTTAAAACTTTATGGGGTACATTACATTTATCGGATGTCCATCTTGACTCATGACACACTAGGCATGAGTCAAATTCTGCATATTGCTACCAATAAAGAATACAATCAGTTTTACAAGCGTGGATGATGTTATAATCAAATCGTAACCCTCGCTTCAATTGCTTCGCTTCATAAAAATTACAGGGTACTATATTATCCTGAGGAAGAGCCTCTTTAAATAATTCAAGTAACATGTCGATAGCTTTGGCAGAAATACGACAAATAGACTTAATATGAAGCAACCTTACCGTGAAAGACAATTTGCTATGACGTGTGCACCCCTGATACAACTCTCTTTGTGCATCCTCCCACAATCTTCCAAAGTTATCATTTCCCTCAAATGATTGTGCAGATGTTCCTTCTCCATCCCTCATCCCAAACATTCCTGCACCCAAATCACCTAACATCTCAGTTATATCCTCTCCATTATCGTCATTATCATCAGAATCATCCACATTAATGTCCTCTTTGTCGGTGTCGTTACCCTCATCTACTTGATTGGTCTGACTGCTAAATCTAACTCATTTGGAAAATGGTTCGCCATGTAAGACCCAAGGTGAGTATTTAGGATCGATTCTATTTACAAATAAATGATCCTCCACTACCACAAAATTATAAGAACTAAGATTCTTGCACTTCTTGCACGGACATCTTATATATCCTCGACTATCAACACTCATGCG
>QEOT01000398.1:1423292-1447167 GCA_003123785.1 Pterocarya stenoptera
TTAATTTAAGTGTTTTCAATTCCTATGTTATAATATATTATAAGTTTCTTCATTTTAATATTAGTGCAACATAATGTTTTATTATTATATTATGTATATAGTTTTTTATAACTCTAAATACTCCTTTACTATTATTTATTAATTTAAGTGTTTTCAATTCCTATGTTATAATATATTATAAGTTTCTTCATTTTAATATTAGTGCAACAAAATGTTTTATTATTATATTATGTATATAGTTTTTTTATAACTCTAAATACTCCTTCACTATTATTTATTAATTCAAGTGTTTTCAATTCCTATGTTATAATATATTATAAGTTTCCATTTTAATTCATTCTGTTCGAACGGATTTTATATCGTTCGAACGGTACAAGGACAAATTCCAATTCACATATATTATGTTCGAACGGGTATTATAGCATTCGAACGGTACTAGCCCAGATTTCAAACACGAAACAGAGAGCAATTCCTTGTCCAGAAAATATCATTTTCACTACATCATTCTCATAAGCTTGTAAATGGGATTGTAGACACACAAAAATATACCAAAATAGCTTAACATATGTTATTAAAAACTATAAATTATCAAAAACCTAAAAATTAGAAATATTACCTCAAATTTAAGCAATCCAAGTCAAACCCCAATATACAATACCTACAATGCCATAAAACACATTATGCCATAACCCTAAACCATGTCCAATAAACCAACTTGCTATGAAAATTGGAATACAAAAAAAAAAAAAAAATTCCAAAATATATTACTTACTTTTATAAACCCAAGCTTTCTCTCAAGAAAGGGATCTCCTGCAGGCCAAGCGTGTTCCTCTATCTCTCCACAGCTCCCTCTCACTCCTCTATCTCAAAATTTCGCACAAAATGAAAATGAACTGAAGGTTGGGGTATTTGAATCTGTGAAGTCACGTTCGAACTGGAATATTACTCATTCGAACACGAAAATTTCAAATTGCGCCAAATTTTGCCGCTATTTAATTTTTGTTCGAACGCGAAATTTATTAGTTCGAACAAAAAAATAGAATATTCCTTCGCATATTCTTCAAATGCCCAGAAAATGAAAAGATATTTTCGTTCGAATGAGAAATTTTTTCGTTTGAACAAATTGACATTCAGAGTATTTGGCACAAAGTTTCCCACCAAACACATTTCACGAGGTAAAATCGTTCGAACGGTACTTAATTGGTTCGAACTAAAAGTTATATTATTATGCTTATAAATGATCGCATATAGATAATAATAAAGTATTTTAATTTATACCAACTATTTTATTTCTAATCTAGAGTANGTACCAACTATTTTATTTCTACATTGCGAGTATATACAATTTGGTATTTTATATCCAAAGTCTAACTTTTTTGGATTTCTTTTTACATCAAATATTTAACACTTTTAAATATTTTAAACAAAAGAAAAAAAAATTAAATAAAAAAATCTTTCCCCAATTGGGCAAAAAAAAAGAAAGTCCAAAACGGCCTCCCTAATATTTTTCTATTAATATATAGTACTTATACAATACTACACTATAGTTAGAGGCAGAACTAGGATTTGGTGTCTGGGGGTGATCGGCAAAGTGTGTGGTATGTGTCATAAGTAATTATATAATTTTATATGTAATTGTATAAGTGATTTTAATAACTAATAAATTCTTCACAAAAGAAAATATTAGTGATTGTAATTGTGCATACTCCCTGTGTATAACTAAACTAATATAATTATTAGTATAACTATATAATAGTATTAGTATAAAGTATTAGACTATTAGTAATAGTATAGGCTATAGGCTATAGCTATATATTAGTAATATTAGTAATTTAGTATAAATATAATTGTATAAGTATAACTATAGTCTATAGCTATACTCTATACTTATAACTATACTAAATCATTATAACTTATACTAATATATAATATAGTTATAATTTCTTATAAATTTCTAATTTATATTTAATCACTACAATATAGCATAACTAAACTAATATAATAACTAATATAACCATTAGTATAACTATATAAATATATAATAGTATTAATAATTAAATATTTTATACTTAATTATAATATAGTTACTCACCCCTAGTAACTAAGATATAATATAGTACTTATTGTACTAGGCTACTATAACTAATAAGTACTGTATATATATTAATTATATTAACTTGTATCTTAAAATATTATAATACTATTAGTAGTATTATTTTTTATACTTTTGTACTTTATAATATTAGTATATTATATATTATATATTATTATAGAAATATAATTAAAAATTATATTGGAATAATAACCGTTCGAACGAATACCCTATTCCATTCGAACGGTTAGTATCCATTCGAATGGGTTAATATCCCGTTCGAACGAGACGTCAGTGTCATTATATGCCCAGTTCGATTCGAATCAAACCCATTTGAACCCTCACCGCCAAGAGCCTCCGAGTCGCCCCGTCAATCTCCGCCGCCACAAACGCCACTCAACCGCCGTAGGAACAACGTGTTTAAACTTCTAAGAGGTATGGGTCAACTTTCCAAATCTATTGGTTTGTTTATTTTAGAGAAATGCGTTTTGTTTGGGATGGGGGATTTCGGATTCGAAATCCCCCCATTTTGGTTTAGTTGATCTGATTAACAAGTTTTTAATCGGTAGAAATGATTGAGATTCACTCCTACATCATTTCTACCGATTAAAACCTAGGATTTGGTGTAGATTTTGAGTTTCGGCCATGGCTGAGTCGACTCGGCCATGGCTGTTTGGCTTTGATCTCGTTCGAACGGATTTTATACCATTCGAACGCGAAGTTGCCAAACAGATTTATTTCTATTTGAACAAAAAAATATAGTTCGAACGAGTAATAATTACCAGTTCGATAAAACAGAATCTTCCATTCGAATAGTTTTATATGTTTCGAACAGAATATGTTTTGTTCGAACTAATTATTTCAATTCAGTTCAATATAGTTTAATTTTTCAATAATGTATTTTAAATATAATATTTATAATTATATACTTAATTTTCTTGTGCTTAAATAGTATACTAATGGCATTTAGTGAAAGAAAACGTGCAAGAGATCAGGTCAGTGAAAGTAGCACTGGACCAGCTCATGCTCAGGAGTCGAGGCCTATACTCGTCGAGCGTCAGATTATTTTATCTGACTTCTCAGATCTTTCATGGGAGGGACGGAGCATAGAGTCCATCTTCACCGAGCGGGGATGGGTACCGATCTATCAGCAGTAGGGGACTGCATACCGAGAGATGGTCGGTGAGTTTTACCGTGCCATGGGAGAGCAGAGTCTTTATGCTCTCTTCTACACTTTATCAGTCCGGGGAGTGAGTATTAATTTCTCTCCCCGTATTATTGTTGAGTTCCTTAACATCCGGCGCGAGGTCGGCGCATATCCTGGAATGGCCACATCAGGACGAGCGGCTGCATTACCATCTGATTCAGACACACCGGCCGCATCCTCCACAGTAGTCCCGAATGTAGAACTGCATGACAGTGACAATAGTAGTGAGGATGAGGATCTACCTGATGATGGTCTCACAGACGATCAGGTGCATCATCTAGTGCGAGACCCTTTGGCTCCTCCATATGATGGGAGCAAGGTGATCCGACAAGCCGACTGTAAAGCATTTTTTAGAATGCTTAACTTGATCATTGGCTATAACATCGACCCAAAAAAATACAAGACTGATTTTGGGATTGATCGAGCCAGATTTTTGTTGCGGATAGCGCGGGGGGACCCCATTGATTTGGCCTTATATTTCTTCTACCGCATCTTATCAGAGTCACGCTATGTAAGTGGAGGTAGTCTACCATTTGCACTACTGATATCTAACCTCCTACTTCGATCAGGGTTACAGTGTCTGCGACTGAGCAGAGGTCGCCACAGATGGGGCCCCTTAACAAGATCACATTCAGCAAGAGCGAGGGGCACTTGTGGAAGACTGCACCAGGACAGCCTAGTGCCCCGCCCACTGATCCAGCTTCTACTACTACTGCCGCTGTTGAGAGACAGCCTCCTGGGGCTACTTTGGATCAGGTACGAGCTCTATTTGTTGAGTTCGTTGAGCCCATCATGGAGAAGCTTAGGGATTTGGATGAACAGATTAAAATGTTACGAGAGGATGTTGATCTGCTTAGCAGCAAATAGTCGTTTTAGTTATTATTTTACTTTTTTATATTGTATTGAACATTATATAGTTGAGATGTAATTAATGAATGGTTTTTATTTCTCGTGTTTGCTACTTTATTTATTTTTTTTATTTTACTTGTCGTTCATGATAATATAAAAAATTATACTATCTTTAAAGTATATTTATATAATTTAACATAAAAGAAATCACTTTCCCCGGAAAAAGAAAATTAAAAATATATGTACAAATTAATGATGATAAACAAATTAATGGAAAAAAGGTCTGTTCGAAGCAATAAATTTAAGTTCGTACGATTATTAACTTATCCCGGGAAAACAAAATTAATTTCCCGCCAATATTACTTATTGAACAAACATTAGTTGGTTGTTCAAATATTTTTTTTTTCCGTTCGAACGTTTTTTTTTAGACGATTTGTTTCGTCACAAAATATTCCTTTCGAATGGGTATTTTTCTGTTCGAATGAATTTTGTATCTCAGGCAGTTTTGGAGACGAAATAAAAAATTCATCTCCAAAAATGACTTTTAGGGACGAAATTTAGTTCGTCCCTAACTAATTTCGTCCCTAAAAGTCAAATTTCTTGTAGTGTTGATAAGTACAAGCCTAATCTGCCGGCGCGGATTAAAGATGACGTGGTATCCACACCATGCTTGACTTTCATTAAAAGAATATTGATAAATTAATTAATATCGATAATTAATCTTCGGCTATATGTATCAGGCTAGACAGACGCTCTGTCTTCCCATGGACCGAGATAATATCACACCAATCACTTGGGAAGACCATGACGATAAGTTCCGTACCTGTGCATGTTTTATGCCCGACGATCCTTATGATATTCTTGATCATCTTGCCTTTGTCATTCTCATTCTCCATACAGCTCAACCTCTCTCTTTCTACGTACGAGCTTGTCGTTGCGAAAATGCCTAGTCGCATGGCCGTGTTTTTCGCGTTTAACGTTCTCATTATTGTAATCTTTCGTATCATGAGCTTTAATATTAATCCATCAACGGAAGATTTCGATTGGTTGATCTTTTTTTTCCCTCATATACATGAAGATCCAGAAGGCCGGGCACAAGATCATGATCATGAAGCGACGACATGGGCAGATTATGATGATGATCACATGAGTAATATTGATGACAGCGATGAATGTCATGGTTATGATGGTTATGACGAAGATAACGATGATGATAGTAGCGATGACGATGATCTTGATAGTGAAGATGATCGGGATTTGGAGATGAGAATTGATGAATTCATAGCCAGGAACTATATGCAACGCAGAAGGGACAAGTTGATTTACTGGAGGTCTTTTTTACAAGAACCCAACCCCGGCCAGCTAGTTAGTAAGCTCCAAAGCTTCACGTAAGGGAAAAAAAAAAAAATGCCAAGTCGATCTGAATTTGTATCTGTACGTTATAAATTTTACTTTTGTTTGAATTCTCCTCCCCCTCTAGTTAGTTCTTATATTTTCTACTAGCTTGCATGGGGATCACGTTCGACGTACACTGTTAAAATAACAGTTCCGTTATTTTAAAGGACTGTACTTATGATCACTAGGTCATCTGTGATCTAGTGCATACATGTATGTATGTATGTATGTATGTATGTATGTGTGCATGTATATACGAAGTCTATGTAATTAATGGATCAGTGTACGTAAATACTATTTTATGAATTATAAGAGTCATGCATATATATATATATATCCTTATACATGCATGAGTTCATTGGGTTTTCTTCTTCTCATTGGGTTGTAATTATTATTAAACCAGTACGTACCGTAATTAGTTGATGATTATGGATAAAAGCTGTGCTAGCCTTGATAACTAATTTGAATCCATTTGCGAGCACTTAGAATATGGAATGCTCATGATCAAATGGGGAATCCACGGCCAATTCGATATGCCTACCCAAAATTCCTAAAATCAAAGTCATGCAGCATGCCTACGTGTCATGTGACGAAAAAATAGAGAGAGAAAAAGCTCGCTAGAGAACTGCCTAGCTAGCGACGAATGCATAGATTCTTTTGTTCTTATTTTTTAATAACATTTATTTCTAACCGTTTTTTTTTTTAACGTTTCATTCTCTTATGATTTATCGGTGGTTAACAGCATTTCCGTTGGAGAGAGTTTGTGTCTTTAAGTGTTGGTACCGTTTTGGATTTCAAACAATTTTATTGCTTTAATGGTTTTTTGGACGTTGGTAATAACAGGTTTGTGATAAAGTTTCCGTTTCTTTGTGTTTTAACATGGCTTTAATGGGTTGTAAATGTTGGCTTCTTTATTTCATTTTTTTTCTTCTTCCGGTTACGTCTATCGCATATATGTATATCCTTGAGTAGTCTTGCGGTTCGTACGTGTAGAGGAATATACTTTGGAGAAAGTGAAATAAGAAAAGTAAGTTTAGTGAGTATATAATTTTTTTTTTAGAGAGATTTTCCAGATAAAAGAAAGGTGTTCTTTGAGTGGAGCTTTGGGCTCAACCACTTGTGCAGAGTTGGTTCGGACTAGACGACGATTAGTTAGGCTATTGTATCCTGGAGGAATCAGGTCAAGAGGATTTCTGCTGCACCGGTTAATTTGAGACGTTCTACACCGCAGACGGGTTGAATCTCTTTAAAGAGAGCGACATTTCTGTATCTCAGTCCAAATTGGCTTCGTTTTAATTTTAATTTCATTGTAATTTTTATTATATTATTGTGAATTTTCATCAACATTTTTTTTTTCTTCTTTCCGAGCTTATGGGAACATGAATGTACGGAGGCATTAGTACGTACTAGTAATATTGCCAATGCCGTTAGGAACTTCATTAATCTTGACTGTTAACGTACGCTGAAGTAAGATCAGATGCCTAGTGTGCAAAGGTGGTTTTTTCTCCTAAACACGTGTAGGAAGAATAATTTAAGACCATAGCAAGAGTCTCTGAATGTAGACGATATCTATCCAATTGAATGAATCAGACGTTACAACTAGCTAGAAGCAAGCATGCATGCATGCATTAATGTGGCCTGTTTATTTTCTCGATCGTGTCCCTAAAATTAATATTCAAAGTCTAAACACATGCATGGATGATGGATCTCTGGCCGAATTGTGTCGGTCTTGGTTATTTATCTGTTTGTGTAACAAATTAGCTAGCTAGGCATGCAGTGATGGCTACATATAGTCATAGAATTCGAAAATGCTGTGCAGTTATTTTAAAAAATAATAAAATTTATTATTAAAAAATTATTATTTCTCATCTAGATCTCATATTTATGCCCTTATACATGACTAACGACTCCAACTCTTAACTCTTATTTCTCTGGCAAATATATATATATATATATAGGCCGGAACGACAGGAAGTCAACGTATATAAGCGCGCTTTTAATTTTGTGTTTTTTTTTTTTTACCTGAACGTCAGTTCTTTCACAATCATATATCAGCTCTTTGATCTCCCGACTGTCGATCGTCAAACTAGTCTTTTCCTCGCACTTTCAATTTGTCTCTGTTTGCTGTCATCAAGACTCAAAGCAATTAATGCTGGGAGGCATGCAGCTAGCTTACAAGGACCGCAAAATAAAGTCTCCAAAAAAAAACATATTCCTCTTTATTCTTCCAACAAAAGCAGTTCTTCTTTCTCAAAGCTGGTCTTATGTAAATTAATTAGTCTATGTATTTGCGTTGAATCACGCACCTTCAGGCCCCACTATATTTTTATAATTCTCATCGATCGAGGTATGCCTAGAAATTAATTTCAGAACCGGAATAATAATAATAATATTAGGCATAAACTTGATATATTCTCTGTTGAAAAGTGTATATATATCGTATTAATAATTATAAGTATATTGATTAGTAAATTAAAGATATTTATATATCTTACACTCCATCACACTACAACAAAAACGACATTTTTCGATCAATTTATCGCGACTAAAATACTATTCGCAATCAATTTGTGAACAGTATTTTAGTCGCGATAAATTGATCGCAAAAAGTCGTTTTTGTTGTAGTGTCATTTTAATATTGGCCTATACACTACAAGAAAAATAGATTTTTGTGACTAATTTATTGTAACCACTACAAGAAAATTGAGTTTTTGGGACCATTTAATAGCGGCGAAAATACCATTCAAAATCAAAACAGATTCATTTTAGCTGTAAATAATCATTTCTCTGGAATTAAATGGCTGCAAATAAGCAGTTTTCTTGCAGTGAACTAAAAGACTATTTACAACCAATTCATTTCGCTAGAATTAACTAGCCGCAAATAAACAATTTTCTTATAGTGATATTTGTTTTTATATATAGCAGCTTGAAAGTACGTACGTACGTAGCTAGTGTTAAAAGAAGCATATTATATGCAAACTCTATATTTCCAAGTACCATTAATTAAATACTATCAATAATGTTAATTCGTAAGAGTTTCTTTTAATTTATAAGTAAGTTTGTTAAAACTAAAATTAATGCAATTATATTTGTAGTCAATTATTTTATACAAAAAACTGGATTTATGATCATATTATGATCAATACAGATAATTAGATTACCTGAATAAACTATCGTTTAATAATTTATATCTTATAAGAAACTTAAAACAACTATATGACAGAAACTAAAATATAATATAAAAGAAGATGGAGAAGAGAGAAAGAGAAAAATAGACTTTGATAGCTACATCTTTACTTTCTTAATTGTTGCTAAATGAAAGGTATATATGCATCGCTATTTATAGAAAAATTATATTGAAATAAAATAAAGTAAATATATATATATTAAACATTATGAAAATTAAATCAAAGTAATTTGATAATTAAGAAAAAAATAAAAAAAAATCAAATATATACAAGTTGACACATTTGATGGAAAAAGTCATCAAATTGACGGGACATAATTTCTTTCGACCAATTTCAAACATGGGGTGCTCGTGGCATATAATCGGCGAAAAAAAGTGCTTTATCCCATAAGTTGCTTGACTCGTCGAAATCGGGACTTTTTTTTACAAGATTAGTTGTGAAAAAAAATAATTTCACCATGAGAAATATGATAACATTTGGTAGTAAATTATGCTGGAAAAAAAGGTATTTCCCACAAAACTGTTTCATGTCAAACAATATTTCTATCAAAACATTTCGTCGGAAATGTCTATTTGCGAAGAAAACTTATCCCGGGAAATAATCACTTCTGACACAAAAGAAAAAATTAAAAATAAAAATTTACTAGTTAGTATTCGCAGTAAATATTTATAGATTTTAGAAAGAAAAAAAATGTAAAAGCAAGAAAATAATATTGAGAACAAACAAAATGGAAAGAAATGGTTTAACAAAATTTTAAAAAATATATATGAATTCTGGGGATCCAAATCCACACTTCATAGGAAAAACTACCACTTGGGGATAACAATAAATATTCAATGGTTGCAGCTAGCCCTTGGCAGAAACACTTAAATAAGTCCTTCAGTTGTAGCCCTTGGCAAAATCCATCTTCCCAGACCAAGAAAGATTTGGTCTAAAGGCCATCTAAATAGACAACGTAAATGATAGATACTATTCACACCTGGGTATGCATATATTCGGTTCCGTTTTGCGAAAGATAAGATGCAAAAAAGAGTAACTCACCTGGAAGTTATAAAGGACCATCATTGTAGCAATAGACTAGCCCAAACCTTTTGAAATAAAATGCTAAATCAGTAGGATGATATCAATGGCCATATTCTTTTGCTTATTAAATTGACAAAAGAAAGCTACATTTTTTACACAACATAAACATGAACTCACTCTGTATACCAAAATTGGACCTCCATATACGACAGAATGCAACACTAAATGATAACAAAATTATGAACTGTGTACAATAAGGTTCAAATTAAAGCCATGATTGTTGAATACAGTGGATTCTAGTCCACACAGCTCGAGCGGGGTCATTAGCTGCTCGAGCGAAGGCAAGTCAAAGAGCTCGCTCAAGACCGCTCGACAGTGAGCTTGAGTGGATGCGATACAGAGAGTTCGCTCGATACCGCTCGAGCGAAGTTCAAGTCAAAGAGTTCGCTCATAAGTCGCTCGACACATGGCTCGAGTAATTGCGGAAAACAGGTTCACAATAAATATGATGTGTTTTGTCATATGGCCGTACGGTTGAAGCACAATAGTCGCCCCACTATTGTATTGTGATTCATCAAGTAATAAAAACCATCTGCAGCTCCCATGGACATAGGTAGTTTGCTGAACCACCTAAATCTTATGCCATGTGATTATTCTTTTCGCATTTCTTTTCAATATTTTGTCATTGTTTTTCACAACAATTGGTATTAAGAGCCAATGTTCGGGTTTGACGAAAAATGATGGCTGGAGAAGAAGTGAAGGTATCAGAAATTGAGGAGTTCGATGGTACGAATTATGGATACTGGAGGATGCAAATAGCGGAGTACCTCTATGGGAAGAGACTCCATGTTCCATTGTTGAGAAAGAAGCCGGACAACATGGCAGTTGATTGTTACATGTTAGATCGACAAGTTTTGGGGGCTATTTGGATGACCCTGTCGAGATCCGTTGCACACAATGTCATCAAGGAGAAGATGACTACGAGTCTCATAACTGCTTTGTCAGGTATGTATGAAAAGCCATCAGTGAATAACAATGTATACTTGATGAAAAAGTTATTCAATTTGAAGATGGCAGATGGGACGTCTGTTGCACAACATCTGAATGATTTTAATACTATCACAAATCAATTGTCTTATGTTGAAATTGAGTTTGATGATAAGATATGTGCATTGATATTATTGGTCTCACTGCCAAATAGTTTGAAAGTTATGAGAATGGTTGTCAGTAATTCTACTGGTAAATGAAAATTGAAATATGATAATATTCGTTATTTGATTTTGGTTGAGGAGGTACGCCGGAGGGATTCAGACGAGATCTCAGGTTCGATTTCAGCACTTAATGTTAATTCTCCAGGGTGAACACAAGACAGGAACTCAAACAGAGACAGATCAAAATTAAATAACAGAGACAAGAGCAAGTCAAGGCTTGGGCAGTAGGCAATTTACTGGAATTGTAGCAAAGCTGGTCACATAAAGAAAATTTGTAGAAATCTAAGAAGATGGAGAATGGTAGTGCTAATGTGGTAACTGAAGAAGTACATGATACACTATTACTTGCAGTTCATAGTCCAATTGATGACTGGATACTGGATTCATGGGCTTTCTTCCACACATCTTTTCGTTAGAAAATAATGCAAAGCTATGTTTCAAGTGATTTTGAGAACGTGTACTTGGCTGATGGAGAGGCTTTGAGCGTGGTAGGAATGAGAGACATTGATATTGCACTCCCTAATAAGAACAAATGGACATTGCAGAAGGTCCAACACATTCCTGAGTTGAAGAAGAACATCATCTCTGTTGGGCAGCTCAATGATTGTGGACATTCAGTAGTGTTCTCAGATAGCACCTGGAAGGTCACTGACGGGACATTGGTACTGAATTGGGTAGGAAAATTGGTAATCTCTTTATGACTACTGGTTTGAATAATATTGTTGCTACTTCCGTTGCAGAGAGCACAGCATATTTGTAGCATTGTAGGCTTGGTCATATGAGTTAGAAAGATATGAAAGAACTTCTGTCAAGAGGCAAGCTACTAGAACTAAAGTCAGTTGATCTTAGTATGTGTGAGAGTTGCATTATGGGAAAATAAAATAAGGTCAGTTTCTTGAAGAGTAGTAGAACACTGAAAACAAGAAAGCTAAATCTTGTGCACATAGACTTATGGGGAGCTTCCCCAGTAGCATCTCTTGGAGGTTCATAGTACTATGTCACATTCATTGACGACCACAACAAGAAGGTATGAGTTTATTTTTTGAAACATAAATCTGATGTATTTAATGTGTTCAAAAATTGGAAGGCCCTGATTGAGACAGAGACAGATTTAAAGCTAAAATGCTTGAGGTCTGACAATGGTGGAGAATATATTGATGGAGGGTTCAAGGAGTACTGTGCAGCTTAAGGTATCAGAATGGAGAAGACCATTCCTGGAACACCACAGGAAAATAGAGTTGCTGAACGTATGAACAGAACCATAAATGAGCGTGCTAGAATCATGAGGCTGCACACTAGATTACCATTTAGTTTCTAGGCAAATGCAGTCACCATTGCTATCTACTTGATAAACAGAGGGCCATCAGTTCTGTTGGATTGTGGACGGCCTAAGGAAATTTGGAGGGGTAAAGAGGCCAAATTTTTTCATCTTAAAACTTTTGGTTATCTTTCTTATGTTCTTGTTGATTCTGATGCTCGCAGTAAACTTGAGGCTAAGTCAAACATATGTTATTTCATTGGTTATGGAGGCAATACATGTGGCTATAATTTCTAGAATGATCAGGGTCGGAAGATTATAAAAAGCTGGAATATGATATTCAATGAGAATATTATATACAAAGACAAGTCCAGTATAGTTGCTGAAGCAACTCCTTAGAAGTCCAAGTTTGTGAATTTGGATGACCTACCAGAAGCCACACTGCAGTGCAGAGATGTGAGTGTCAGGGATAGTGGGTCCAGTGCACCCATTCCTATTCTTCCACAGTCAGATCCAGAGCCGTCTACTTTTGCAACTGTAGTTCGCAAGTCAATTAGGACTATTCTTCCCCCCACAACATTTCTCACATACTTTGAACTACATTCTGTTGATGGATGGTGGAGAAACACAGAGTTATAAGGAAAGTTTGCAAGATGAAAGTTCTAGCAAGTGGGAGTTGGCCATAAAGGATGAGATTGATTCCTTGTCAGGGAATCAGACATGGGAGTTGACAGAACTTCAATAAAAAAAGAAGGTATTGCACAACAAGTGGGTGTACTAGGTGAAGACTGAGCATTATGGCAGTAACAGGTACAAGGTTAGGCTTGTTGACAGATGGTGGAGAACCACAGAGTTGACAGATGGTCAATTTTGTGGTGTGTGTCATAGACAAGGGCATCAGGAGAAAAATTATGGGAAGCGAAAGAATCCGGTGGTACAGGTAGCAGTGGATAGTATACATTTAGAGGATGATGGTGATTGTCCTGAGAAGGTGTGGAAGCCTGTCGGAAGTAAGAAGATGGAGGTGCAACCTTCGGTCTCAATTACGGGAGAAGCAGGGTTCTTTGTTTCTAGACGTGGGGAGGTGTTGGAAAGGATTTATAAAAGGAATAGTGAGTTTGAATTAAAAATGTTAGAGGTGCTGTTTGTGGATTCCAAGGGACCTATGGTTGATAAATCTAACTTTGATTTATGATGTATAGGGGCTGTTTCTTAGACTAGTCCAAAGTTAAGCAGCCTGGAGAACAAAGGGATGACGTCTCTATCGCCATCTCAAAATTTGAGTAGTTGGTTCGAATTAACAAAGGAGGTACCTGAGGATGGGATAGAGGAAGAGCAGGTATCTCAGAAGAGTAGGCTATCAAGAAGCTCGCTTTAAGCTATGGCGTTGGAATTTGAACTTAGCCGGCTAAATGATACTGGGAAGGAATTGTTCCAGCAAGGGCGATCTTTTTCAGAGGGGGAATCGGAGGAAGAGTTGGAAGAGTTAGCTAATAAATGTTATGATTCTGATTCAGAGTTACATGTGCCTCTGAAACGGCTAAAAGGGGTGAAAAAGAAGGGACCGGTGATAGTTCTGGATAGAAGAACTAGATCCAAAAAATCTTTTTAATTTTTATCATGAAGATTCTTCTTTGGAATATTAGGAGAATTCGTTCGTTGAAGAGTAGGCTTCGACATATTATGAATAAAAGTCATTTGTCGGTGGTGGCATTCTTAGAGTCATTTATAGATGGGAATAAATGTCTGCGACGAGCTAGGTGAATGCACCGGCCAAAGTTTATAAATAACGCCGAGGTGGGTGGGAAAATATGGTTGTTTTGGGATGAGGAGTTGCAGTTTGAGATGGTTTCTATGTCGGATCAAGCATTATCGGGATGGTTTGTATGCGGTAATACCAAGATTTTGGTTGTTATTGTTTATGCAAGCTATTTTTGGGTTAAACGATTGGAGCTTTGGGATTATCTTTGTGCTTTAGATGCGGTTGGTTGTCCCTTTTTTGTTGGGGGGATTTTAATATCGTTCGTTGAGATGATGAAAAAGTAGGTGGACTGTTGAGGTCTCCTCATGTGAAATTGGAATTTAATAATTGTATTCATGATTGTGGCTTAATTGAAGTTCCCTCTCTTGGCAATAAATTTTCTTGGTGTAATGGGAGACTTGGAGGTAGATGTATTTGGGCAAAGCTGGATCGTATTTTGGTGTCGTCGTCATTCATGAATTTTTTTAATGAGGCTCATATGGAGTATCTCCTTCGGACATCTTCCGATCATTGTCCTATGCTATTACATTTGAAGAAGAAAAGTAGAGATGGCATTAAATATTTCAGATTTCAGCGTATGTGGGGAATTCATGAAGGATTTCTTCCTTTGGTCCATGAGGTCTGGAATCAAAGTATGGAAGGATTGCCGATGTTACAAGTTAGTAAGAAGCTGAAATTATTAAAAGGTAGGCTGCGGGAATGGAATTCTAAAACGTTTGGGAGGGTGGATTTGGAATTGTTAAATGTGGGAAATAGAATTATAGAGTTGGAGGATTTACTAGCTGCAGGTTACTCACAGGACGTGAAATGGAATTGATGTGTTGTAAAAAGCAGCATAGTCAATGGCTAAATAGAGAGGAGATTTTGGGCTGCCAAAAGTCATGAATAAAATGGCTCAAAGAGGGGGATTCTAATATTGCATTTTTTCATGCCTCTATGCTAGTGAAGAAGAAAAGTTTGATCATTGACTGTATGGATTTGGGAAATGGACATGTACTTAACTCAGCTGAAGACGTACCCGGGGAAGGGGTTCGGTTTTTACAGGATCTGTTGACAACACCGACTATTGAATTGGAAGAGGAGGCGTTAAGCTTACTATCACCGGTGGTGTCTGATCAGGAAAATGCACTATTGTGTGCGCCACCATCTTTGGAGGAAGTTAAAGTGGCGTTGTGGTCTACTCCTTAGGATGGGAGTTTGGGTTCGGATGGGTTTTCGGCAAGTTTTTTTAGACTTGCATGGGAAGTGGTAAAGTTGGATTTCTTGAGGTGGCGAAGGAAGTTTTTGAGGGGATACCATGGACAACATTTTTTGGTGCTACTAATCTAGTGATGATTCCTAAAGTGGAGGCTCCGGCAAAGTTTGGCCAATTTAGGCCAATTAGCTGTGCTCGGTCGTCTATAAAGTTGTGGCTAAGATAATGGTGTTGAGATTGGCACCAGTCCTTGGAGGTATTATTTCATCTGAACAAACTGCTTTTATCCGTGGCCGTAGTATCTTTGAAAACATAACGCTAGCCCAAGAACTTGTTCATGGTATAAATCGAAAAACTAGGGGTGGAAATGTCACAATGAAGATTGATATGGCCAAAGCCTATGATCGAGTAAATTGGAGATATTTAATGGAAGTGATGAGAAGATTGGGATTTTCAGCAAAATGGCGATCTTTGATTTTTAATGCGATATCCTCTCCATGTTTTTAGTCATGCTAAATGCAATTGCAAAGGCTTTTTCAAACCGTCACGTGGATTACGTTAAGGTGATCCCCTTTCGCCTTATCTTTTTATTTTGTCGGAAGAACTTCTTTCACGTATGCTGCAGAAAGCTTATGCTCAAGGCCAAGTAAAATCTTTTAATGCTTGCGGGGGCATTCGTATCTCTCATTTATTGTATGCCGATGACTTGCTGATTTTTGCAAATGGGGGAAAAGCTTCAATTAGGAACTTGAGGGGGGTGCTAAAGAAATATGAAGACATTTCGGGTCAGTTAGTTAGTCCATAAAAGTCCTCTATTTATTGCTCTTCTAACATGAATTGTGCTCGGAAAATGGAGCTGAGACATATTTCAGGATTTAATGAGGGGGAATGGCCTTGTAACTATTTGGGAATCCCGTTACATGTGGGGCATATTACATTGAGATTATTTGAGCCTTTGTTGGCAAAGGTGCAAAAAAAGTTAGCTGGGTGGAAGCATAAGTTGCTATCGTTTGGTGGGAAAATTATTCTTATCAAGCATGTGCTAAATAGTACACCCATTCATTTATTGTCAAGGATGGATTTGCTTAAAGGAATTTTTGGGAAATTAAAATCTATATTCTCAAAATTTCTTTGGGGTTCTAGTGAAGGGATTAAAAAAAGAACTTGGGTGTCCTGGAGGAATATATGCTTGCCAGTTGAGGAGGGGGGCTTGGCATACATGATTTGGCTGAAGTTCAAATCTCACTATTGATGAAATTTACTTGGAAGATGTTGAAGGGGGGATCTCTTTGGGCAATTTTTTCATGCCAAATATGTGGGTAATGCGCATATATCTACGGCGTATGAAGGTAGAAGGTGATCTCGGTTTTGGAGAGGAATTGTTAAAGTCCTTCCTTTGGTGCTAAATAATTCAAGATGGCTGGTAAGAGAGGGAGCTATGAGTTTTTGGTTTGATAACTGGATGGGCACAGGTGCAATGGCTGCTAGACATGATGTGGTGGGTGATAGTGATGTGCAGATCCAAAGCTTATTGGATAATGGGCAATGGAATTTATCTTTATTGAGACAGATGGTGGATGAGAAAATGGTGAATACTATTTTGGCAGCTCAAATTCGTCCACGAGTGGGGTGAGATATTTTGATTTGGCAGCATACCACAGATGGGGAATTTACAACAAAATAAGCTTGGAATATTATTAGAACACATGGAAGAAATGGCTGTGGCAAAAGTGGGTGCCGAAACCTGTATGAAAAAGAGAAAATGTTTCTGACATGCATTGTGTAGACATGAGCTATATTTTGTCATGCTATCTCTAAAATATGAAAAAGAGTGATATTGAAAATATGAAAGATTGTGCATTGATTTAGAAGATGCTCCAACTTTTGTTTTTAGTTTGTGAGAATGCTCTGATTACATTTTGGTACTTTGTTTTATTTTGATATGTCATCTGAAAACTTTTGGCATGGTATACTGATTTTGTATTTGACTCTGTCTCTGCTCTGCTCTGTTATACTTTACTTTGCTCTGTTTGGGTTGGTACCAACTTCTTTATCCCTTAGTGCACCCACTGGTTTTATTATGGTCTTTCCTGTATACACACTCGGGGCTCCGAGAGTAATAAGGGAAAGATTTCACCTCTGTCTCTGTCTGGTTTGGCCACCGGGATTAGCACAACCCTACCACGGGGGTGAAACATGGTCTCTGCTCTATGAGATGCTTTGTTTTGATGTGATGATGATGTTCACGGTATGTTATGCCAAAGTACTTTAGGTTTTATGTGATTTAAAACTATCACTCTGTTATGTTTTGGAAACATGTTTTGTTCTACATGATAACTCTGGAAAACATTTTGTTGTGCATACTGTACTTTGTAAATGCTCATGATTGCACTCTAGCATATGTCTTCTGCTTACTAAGTTGTTGATAACTCACCCCCCTTATCTTCATAATATTTTCAGATGATGTGGAAAGTCCAACTGAGGACCAAGATTAGGATTTGTGGGCTTGACTAAGCTGAGGAGAGGGTGTCGAGCATCCTAGGGTATCACAGTTAAAAGAAGGATTTCTGATGTCTTTTTAGATTTAATTATATAATTGGTTTAGTAGGACTTAAGTTTTTATCAGATTATTATGATATCACTATTGGGGGATTGTGGACCCCTTGATTTATTATTATTGCAGTATTGGCTTTGTGGAGTTTATAATGTGGTTATCTAGAAAATATGAGATTGATTATTGTTTATGAAATCTTTGGAGATTTAGATGTGTTGGGAGACATGTATATAAGTGACAGGTAGTAATTCTCTGACCTATCCGGATTCGGGGCGTTACAATTTCACTACTATTAATTATTTTATCATTACTTTTCATTTACTATTCACTACTTTTTACTAATTTTCACTGCTATTTAATATTTTATTATTATTTTTTCATTACTATTCACAAAATATTTGAGAGCACCTCTTGAAATATATTCTATTTTGTATAACTGGTACCAACTCTGTATATTTGGATGCAATTATAGTTGGGTGAATGGCTGTACTTTTAACTGTCTACTCTTCATGTTACCCTTCTATGCTTTTCGGTTCATCTGTAAATGCATGCCATCACATTAGACGTAATTTTGATTAGTGATAACATATTTTCATTTGAACAATCTGTGTAACCAAGTTCCTAATGAGTGAGTGAGGTGGCTACATGACCACCTCTCTAGCTACTTTAAGAGAGTTTAAAACACAATCTTATGAAACAAATACTACACCTATGACTTAGTGAACATTAACTTCCTATGGAACCACTTTAATTGGCCTCATGACAATTTATGGCGAGCTTTCATAGTACATTTTCCTTGACCATGTCTTCAAGACAACAGTGCCAATGCATGCCTTTTGCACGTTCACCGGAGTTGATAAATCAGAACTGTTGTGGAGGTATATCCATCAACACATAAATGTTTTGCTTGAGCTAGTTCAGAGTCAACTGTAGAAGCAATTAGATCAATTTTTTCCTTTTTCCTTTTCTAAATTAAAGCAATCATATAAAGATGGTTGGAGAATCGAAATAAAGAAAGACAAAATCAACTTGGTTGCATTAAAATCTGATTCTGTTCTATGTATCTAAGGTCGCTACATACTGTTTCTATGGTAGGGTCGTTGTAACCCCCCTTCTCGTAGGCTAGGTGTGTCACGTATTTTTCCTGAAAATAAATCCGGCAAGAGATTCTCTAATTTTATAATTAAAAACAAAGATACTGAAATTTATTATGAAATAAAAGGTCTTATAAAATTGTCTTCCAAAAACATTAAATGAATAAACTGAATAACTTCATGTCATAAAAGACATGTTTTATTTTAGAAATTCTGAAGCAAAACAAAATAAAATGCTCCTTTTACTTCTGGCCTGCCTGCTCGTAATCATCATCTTCACCTGGGTGGTTACAAACATGAAAATAAACTAAAATGAGTCGATGACTCAGTAAGAAATCCATCACAACGTAAACGTAATAAACATAAGATTTTCATAAGAACTTTCATGCTGAGAACTTAAAATAATTAAATTCATGACTAATCATGCTAATGCTCATGCAATATATGACTGATTATGCTGAGCTAATTGACTGATTTATCTGACTGGTTTATCTGACTGGCCAACACACTTAACCCTGTGTGCAAGGTTGTGCACCAGTCCCACATCCCGCTGCAGCAAGGGGAACTACTGATAGTATTCTAACATACTATGGTGGACCACGATTGAGTTCGTGGCTTGCACACCACCCTGAACTGAACTGCATTGGTACCATGCATCTGAGTGGCCATCTTATTAACTGATCTGAATTTATCTTACACTTGAATTTAAAATAGCTTATGTGTCTTATACACATGAGATGTATGACATAATACATATATAATTATAATTTCTAAATCTGAACATGATGCGGAATGACATGATCGTGTGCTATGTTAGATAACATGCTTGCACATGATATGAGTGATACATAAAAATTGGCTATCAATAAACTGGCTTGAATAATACTTAAATATAAGCTGATCTGTGATGATCCTAATTTGTGATCAAATTACTTACCTCGCTGCGTTTCTTCTTGAATAAAACTTTGGAACTTGCGACCTATATACAAATAAATAACTATCACTAAATTGTTGGAAATAAATAAATACTATATTTTACTTAACTAAATTTGGAAATCTAAAGATAATCTACAATTATTTTGTTTAACACTAAAATCAATAAATCTTGATATTTTAAATTATTTAAGATACTAATAACATATTATAATTTAGTAAAACACTTGAGCTATTCTAAATAAGTCATAAACTTAATTTCTTAAAATAATTATTCAATCTTATAAGAAATCTAATAAATATTAATATCATTTAAAATACTCTTAACATATTTCTTAATTTTCTTATTTAAAGTATCTATACTAATTTTTATTAAAATTCTATTAAATAGATAAAAGGAATCTTAACTAAAATATTAGGCTCAATAATCTACTTTAAAATCTAATTTAAATTCTTTAAACGTTTTCTTATAACATAAACATTAGACTAATGTATATATATATTTAAATAAAATATGACTCCTCTTTGAAATATTAAGTTTAATAAAATCACTAAAATATGCTTGAAACATCATAAAATCGGCCCAATTTAAATTACAAGTTTTGACATAGTATATGTCTAATTAACCTCAACTTAGCCCACAAAGGAAATGCCCAACAGAATTTAAATCAAGGCCCGAAACACATTTAAAATACAAACTAACAGTAAAGCCTATCTGATTTAAAACATCAAACAATTAAAACTAGGCCCAAATTTACATTTTAAAACACAACTTTAACAAGTAACCCATCATACGTAAGGCCCAAGACCCGATTGTGAGCTCAAAGGCTCGGGTGATCTACAATACACGGACAGATCAAGACATGTCGTGTGCGAGAGAGAGAGACAGAGGCTCACCGAGAGGGAGGGCTGAGGCGATGGCGGCACTGGTGGCTGGGAGTGACTGGCGACGCGACTGGGGGTGTCCCTATGGTGGTGCGGCACCGAGTGAGAGAAAAAGAGAGAGTTAGAGAGAGAAATCGCTATAAACCGAAACAAGAGAGAGAGAGAGAGAGAATAGATTGGTGGCTGCCGAGACCTTACCGGAAAAAGGAGTGGCTCGACGGGGGCTATGGGTCGGCGACTTCTGTGGTGGTCAGAGAGGGTTTCGGCGCCTCAAGAGTGGCTATCTGGTAAGTGGGTCTCCTTTGATTTAAAAGCTCAACTCTGGTTTGTGTGGGTTTGCCGATGGAACGAAAACTGTGAAGAGGAAAAGGGAAAATTTAAAGTAGGATTTAGACGTGAGACTTGGTCTTTCATTAGAAGCTGAGAGACGTGCATGCGTAGAAATATACTTGGCAACCGAGTTGAATTTTTCCACTAGAGTTATTAGCAAAAAACACTGAGAAGAAAACATAGGCTAATCTTGAGGTGGGTTTGGCTGACTAGAGGGAAGAAAAGAAAACTTTAAATTTCGAATAAAATCTAGAATTTGAAATCTGATACAACGTAGGAAACCTCATTGAAATGAAACTCTATCAAATTTTAAATAACAAATATAATAGAAAATATATAAAGATAAAGTAAATACTAATTCAAATAAAACTATAGTCATAATAATTTAAATTCTAAAATCAACGCTTACTAGAAAACAAATTACTTATATATCCTAAAATTAAAACTGGTATGTTACAAATCTCCCCCCTAAAAGAAAATCTCGTCCTCGAGATGGAACGTACCTTGATTTAAATAAGTCGGGGTATTTCTCTCTCATGTCTTCCTCGTGTTCCCAAGTGGCTTCTCTCTCGTTGTGGTGACTCCAAAGTACTTTAACCATTGGAATGGTTCTACGTCGTAGCACTTGGGTCTCCTGTGCTAAAATTCTCACCGGAACTTCTTCATAGCTGAGGTCGTCTCGAATCTGAAGTGGCTCATACTCCAAAACATGAGTAGGATCTGGGGCATACTTCCGTAGCATAGAAACATGAAATACGTTATGCACTGCTGATAAGTGAGGTGGAAGTGCTAGTCTGTAGGCTGCGGCACCTATTCTTTCCAAGATCTCAAAGGGGCCTATGAATCTCGGGCTCAGCTTTCCCTTTTTGCCAAAACGCATTATCCCTTTCATCGGTGCAACTTTCAAGAACACTTTATCTTCTATATCGAACTCTAATTCTCTTCGTCTCTGATTCGCATATTTCTTCTGTCGCTCCTGAGCTGTGGCGAGCTTCTTTCTGATAATTGATATCTTCTCACACATGTCTTGTATAATCTTGTCCCAAAATCCTCCTCTCTCCTACTTCATCCCAGTAGAGTGGTGACCTACACTTACGCCCATAGAGAACTTCATACGGTGCTGCCTGAATACTTTCCTGATNTTGTTATTATAAGCGAACTCAATCAAGGGTAGATACTTAATCCAACTACCCTTAAATTCCATCACGCACGCTCTAAGCATATCTTCTAGGATCTGAATTGTTCTCTCTGATTGACCATCTGTCTGAGGATGAAATGCCGTGCTGTAGGTCAACTGAGTTCCCAACTCCTTCTGTACCTTCCTCCAGAAAACTGAAGTGAAACGGGTATCTCTGTCTGAGATGATCTTAGATGGTATCCCATGTAATCTGACAATCTCTCTAACGTACAATTCTGCCAGTCTATCCACAGAGTACGTCATCTGAATGGGAATGAAATGGGCTGATTTTGATAGTCGATCGACAATCACCCATGCTGCATCTTGACCTCCTAATGCTTTCGGAAACCCTGAAACAAAATCCATTCCGATCTCATCCCAAGTCCACACTGGTATAGGGAGTGGCTGCAGTGTACCTGAGGGTCTCTGATGCTCTGCCTTGACTCGTTGACATGTCAGACACTGTGCTACATATGCCACTATCTCTCGCTTCATCCCACTCCACCAATAGTGTTGTTTCAGATCCCGATACATCTTGGTGCTCCCCGAATGAACTGTGTAGAGTGAACGATGAGCTTCTCTCAAGATCAAATCTTTGATTCCTCTATCCTTGGGTACACACAATCTTCCTCTAAACCTCAAAGTGCCATCATCTGACACTGAAAAATCAGGTCTCTTACCTTCAGCTATTTCCTCTTTAATCTTCATCAATTCCATATCACTAGCTTGAGCGACTTTAATTTGATCTATCAATGTTGAACCTAGTGTCAAACTATTCATCTTAGCTTGAGTGTCTCGGATTACCTCAATGCCAGCTCGCTCCATGTCTAGTAGTAAATGCTTCTGAGGAGTAAACATCGTAGCCAAAGTGCTAGAGGATGACTTTCGACTAAGAGCATCTGCCACGACGTTTGCTTTACCAGGATGGGAGTTAATATTGCAGTCATAGTCCTTCAGAAGTTCTAACCATCTTCGTTGTCTCATATTCAGCTCTTTCTGTGTGAAGAAATATTTCAGACTCTTATGATCGGTATAAATCTTGCACTTTTCACCATAAAGATAATGTCTCCATATCTTCAAGGCAAAGACCACTGCTGCAAGCTCCAGATCATGGGTCGGGTAATTCTGCTCATAACTCTTAAGTTGTCGGGAGGCGTATGAAATAACCTTCCCATTCTGCATTAAAACACAACCCAACCCCTTTAGTGAAGCGTCACTATATAAAACAAATCCTCCATCTCCCGAAGGAACTGCCAGAACTGGTGCTGTCACTAATCTTTTCTTCAATTCTTGGAAACTGTCTTCACACTCGTCTGTCCATATGTACGTCTCCTCCTTTCTTGTCAACTTTGTCATCGGAGCTGCAATACTCGAAAAGCCCTCAATAAATCTTCTATAGTAACCAGCGAGGCCTAAGAAACTTCATACCTCACTGACATTATTAGGCTTGGCCCACTTTACCACTGCCTCAACCGTGGCTGGGTCCACTGAAATTCCTTTTGCTGATACCACGTGTCCCAAAAAGGAAATCTCATGCAACCAAAACTCGCATTTCTTAACTTTGCATACAACTTCTTTTCTCTTAGTGTCTGAAGGGCAATCCTCAAATGTTCTTCATGCTCTGCAATACTCCGAGAATAAATGAGAATATCGTCAATAAAAACTATCACAAACTGGTCCAAATAATTCTTGAATACCCTATTCATAAGATCCATGAAAGCT
>QEOT01000399.1:17196-30645 GCA_003123785.1 Pterocarya stenoptera
ACGTATTCTTATGGACTTAGACGTGAGGGTAATATTGAAATCTTAAATCATCTTGAAACATGAGGGTAATATTGCCAATATTGTAACAGAGAACACGACATTTATTCCCCTTGTAAATCACTTGTAATAATCACGACAAGCATACAGTCTAAGTCAGGAACAACACCCTTCTTGATTGCCGAAAAACTATCAAATCAATTATCAAAAAAAAAAAAAAAAACTATCAAATCAGGAGAAGAATACGTCTTAAAAAGTTCAAAACCCTTTCCTAGATGAGCTGCTTATTGGGCCTAGTAAAGACATGTGGGCTGCCACCAGAAGTCCATGGGCTCACCCACAAAATTTGTTAGCTTTAAAGAATTTAGAATTCATCGTACCAAATTACCAGTTCAATTTTTAAAGCGTGTATGTTTCTTTTGGTTTGGGCCTAGTTGACAGCTGTCCTATGCCTCATGGTGGAGTTTCCTAGTTTGCCTCACCCATATTTTTGTCAAGGTTTTGGTGCATATTAACATATTTGTACAGGTTGTTATCCTCTGAAAACATATTTAAATATTATAAAAACATATCCGTTTCATGTTATCATTTGGGCACGTCATCTCCCCTTAAAAGGGATTTTCTTCAAAAAAATTACCGCAGAAAAATTAGGGTCTACGACTCTATGAAAGATAGTCTTTTGAGAAGATAGATAAATTAGGCAATATTTTATTGAGTTTGGGAGTGCGATGGTGAAAGCTGGTTGTTTATAGTTTATACACAATCTTGCTCGACTCAAATAGCAAAGAGACAGTCAAGTAGGAGACAGATTTTTTTACCAAAACGGGGTTGGAGTTATCATTGGAATTTGGATCAAATCGAATATTTTTTTCTCTTTTTTTTTTTTTTTTAATCTTCAGAAGAAAAAAATAATAATAAAATGGGGGCATGCCGCATGCGTATGTATGGTGGCTGGTGGCCTCTAGGCTCTAAATAATGTAATTTAGAGAAATAGTAATCTTGGGATTTGGAGAACTTAAATGTTGCAAATTGCAATAGTTAGCCCTCCCTCGTGCGCTGTTTCACTGCATCGTGCTTTGCAAAAGCCTTAGCTGAGTCAATATTTTTAGCTTATTTTTGGGCCCCCGGATTACTATTACTAAGTTGGTGCTTTGGGAGCTTAACTTTCCAAGGTTTCCTTAGATTGGATGAGACGTGATACAAACAAGTACTATAAATACTTCACACTTTTATAATATAATATTATTTATTTTTAAATTTAAGCACATTAATTAAAAATAAAAGTCAAAATAATTTCCTTTAAAGAAACTGTTATTTTATTATGAAGTAGTCAGCTGGTCGTAAAATAATTTGGGGTTTTTTTTTTTTTTTTTTGATGTTAAGATCACCTTAATTTATTTTAAGGGATTTATTATTTTTTCAAATTTTTTTTGTATAAAATGTTAAACTCATATCAATCTATTTCATAAATTTAAATACATATGTCAACTTATTTATATTAAAACACGTCTTAATGAGATCTACAAGACACTATTATTCATATATTAACTCATAATTTGATATCANTGATGTTAAGATCACCTTAATTTATTTTAAGGGATTTATTATTTTTTCAAATTTTTTTTGTATAAAATGTTAAACTCATATCAATTTATTTCATAAATTTAAATACATATGTCAACTTATTTATATTAAAACACGTCTTAATGAGATCTACAAGACACTATTATTCATATATTAACTCATAATTTGATATCAATTCAACGTACTGATTCTAATTTGGATACCTATAGGCAAAAAAAATTGTGATTGTTACAAGAGAAACGATAGACCTACTGAGGATTTCTACATAAATTTTGTACCAAATTATCTTTTTATTATTTTATTTTCATTTAATAGTTAAGGAAATGTTTTTTAATAAGTTCAAGATTTTTTAAAAAAATGTATAAATAAATTTAAAAATGTTTGAAAAAATAAAAACAAAAAAAATTACACTAAAAAGGTGTAGAAGTTTATGTGGCCCTAACACCACTCTTGTCACAATCTTGCATTACAGAGGAGACAAACTAGCACATGCATGCACTATGATCAATCCTCGCCATATATTTGGGCAAAAACAGCGTAAGACTCTACAATGTTTAGCCCAAGAGCAATTTCTTTTAGGGAAATTGTCATCATTCATTTATAAAAAAAATTTATATTCATAACCGAATATATTCTAGGATATTCTCATATCAAATATGACATCATTAATCAAAATAATAGATTTAGAACTCCACCAATATATTATTTCATTTTGTGATCAGTATGGTCTTCATTATTGCTGATACTCTTTACATAAAAAGAGACAACACTCTTTACCTAAACATAAACTCAACCTCATTCTTTATAGAAATAAATGACTCAACCTTTATAGGAAAATGTCTTAGAGACAAACTTTTTTTTATTTTAATTAACAATAAGAAAACCAAATAGGAAAACAGTAAGATAGATGTAAAAAATGACAAATTATAATTTGGACCAACTGTGATAGATTTTAAAATATGTGATAGCCTATAAAAGAAACACTTGTCTCTTTTCAGCCACAAAAATTAGATATGAAATGTTTGGTAGTGGTGAATTCAGTGATTTGGCAAGTAAAGACCATGTGCATATGTGGATGTGGTTTTAGTGATTTTTGCAAGATCACCACTTTCTTCTGAATAATTTTCAACCTGTAAATCTATTTGTGTCATGTGTGTCTCTCGAGAGTTGTTGAAAAGTTATAAATCTATCTTTTTTTATTTTGAGGAAAACAAAATAAACATTAATAAACAAAGTGAATAAATAATAGAATGAAAAAATGAGAGGGAGTGAGAGGGAGAAGGAGGAGGAGGAGGAGGAGGAAGCTGAGATCTCCTTCTCCTCCGACGAAAATTAAATTCAAATTCTTTAATTTTTTACGAGAAAGAGAAAATATGGGGTTAGCCCAATGGTAATGATGACGTACAACATATTTTATAACTATAACTATATAACGTTACTTTTATAAAATATTTATAATTTTAAAGCATAGTTACTGAAAAGTACACATTGATTATCACTTTTCGTAGGATAATAGAAACAACGCACACGTGATGACATGGAGAGCAATCACATCCAATAGACAGATACAAAGCAGATACAAAGCTGCAGCACCAGCTATGTCTTCCCATCATTCTCATTTTATTTAATTATTTTATAAAATTTTATAAAATAAAATAAAGATTTTACTTTTTAAATTTTAAAATAAAATAATATTAAAAAAATATTTTAATAGTAATTTATTTAATTTTTAATTTTTACTTCAATTCATCTTATTTTATCTATAAAATAAATGAAGCTAATTTTTGCAAAGTTCTACCTACATACCAAAACAATACAAACGGCAAAAACCCAAAATTAACAAACCAACATATTCACCGAGATTTAGCATATATAAATAGGGTCAGATTTGGATGCCCATATGAGATTCATCTGAGTTGTACTTCATCTTTTATCTGTCTATTCAAATGGAAGAATACAAAATTTTATCTCATCTTTAAATTTTCAACCATTGCTACAGTAATAATACAGTACCATTACAATTAATCTGCTACAAAGTTCCATATGCCTCTATAGTATCGCTATAATACCTATACAATGACGATAACTACCACATTTTTAATAAATATAATTATCTATTATAATTTTTTTATTTTATTTTAATATATAATTAGAAAAATATATTTCAAATTTTATAAAATATAATATAATAAATAAGTCAATTAAAATAATTTCACTTAACAAAGAAATGCGTTTATATTTGGGAATATTGAACTAATCACAGACAACTACAAAAAATATGTTTTGGGAAAGTCAAAATATTTATAATTTTTTAAATTAATAATAGATATTACTTATTTTTAATATGTTCATAATATTTTCTATCAAATAATTAAAAATACTTTTCAACAATTAATGGTAGGGGTGGGCAGCGGGGCGGCCCCGCTGCCCCACCCCGTTTCCGTCCCACCCCCGTGTGGCGGGACAGCTCAACCCATCCAGCAGATGCGGGGGGCGGGGTCACCCGCCCGCATCTGCTATCAAACCCAGGGACGGGGGCAGGATAGGGGTGTCCCCCGCCCCGCCCCACCCCGCCTCAGGTTAATATATATTATATAATATAATTATATAATTACATATATATTTAAAATTAATAATAACCCAGGCATGAAACGGTGCCATTTCATGCCTGGGATTAATTACCCCAACCCCTCCCCGGACCTCCTCTTCGGCCCCCTTCTTCCNTGATTTTTTAAAAAAATGTATAAATAAATTTAAAAATGTTTGAAAAAATAAAAACAAAAAAAATTACACTAAAAAGGTGTAGAAGTTTATGTGGCCCTAACACCACTCTTGTCACAATCTTGCATTACAGAGGAGACAAACTAGCACATGCATGCACTATGATCAATCCTCGCCATATATTTGGGCAAAAACAGCGTAAGACTCTACAATGTTTAGCCCAAGAGCAATTTCTTTTAGGGAAATTGTCATCATTCATTTATAAAAAAAATTTATATTCATAACCGAATATATTCTAGGATATTCTCATATCAAATATGACATCATTAATCAAAATAATAGATTTAGAACTCCACCAATATACTATTTCATTTTGTGATCAGTATGGTCTTCATTATTGCTGATACTCTTTACATAAAAAGAGACAACACTCTTTACCTAAACATAAACTCAACCTCATTCTTTATAGAAATAAAGGACTCAACCTTTATAGGAAAATGTCTTAGAGACAAACTTTTTTTTATTTTAATTAATAATAAGAAAACCAAATAGGAAAACAGTAAGATAGATATAAAAAATGACAAATTATAATTTGGACCAACTGCGATAGATTTTAAAATATGTGATAGCCTATAAAAGAAACACTTGTCTCTTTTCAGCCACAAAAATTAGATATGAAATGTTTGGTAGTGGTGAATTCAATGATTTGGCAAGTAAAGACCATGTGCATATGTGGATGTGGTTTTAGTGATTTTTGCAAGATCACCACTTTCTTCTGAATAATTTTCAACCTGTAAATCTATTTGTGTCATGTGTGTCTCTCGAGAGTTGTTGAAAAGTTATAAATCTATCTTTTTTTATTTTGAGGAAAACAAAATAAACATTAATAAACAAAGTGAATAAATAATAGAATGAAAAAAATGAGAGGGAGTGAGAGGGAGAAGGAGGAGGAGGAGGAGGAAGTTGAGATCTCCTTCTCCTCCGACAAAAATTAAATTCAAATTCTTTAATTTTTTACGAGAAAGAGAAAATATGGGGTTAGCCCAATGGTAATGATGACGTACAACATATTTTATAACTATAACTATATAACGTTACTTTTATAAAATATTTATAATTTTAAAGCATAGTTACTGAAAAGTACACATTGATTATCACTTTTCGTAGGATAATAGAAACAACGCACACGTGATGACATGGAGAGCAATCACATCCAATAGACAGATACAAAGCAGATACAAAGCTGCAGCACCAGCTATGTCTTCCCATCATTCTCATTTTATTTAATTATTTTAAAAAAATTTATAAAATAAAATAAAGATTTTACTTTTTAAATTTTAAAATAAAATAATATTAAAAAAATATTTTAATAGTAATTTATTTAATTTTTAATTTTTACTTCAATTCATCTTATTTTATCTATAAAATAAATGAAGCTAATTTTTGCAAAGTTCTACCTACATACCAAAACAATACAAACGGCAAAAACCCAAAATTAACAAACCAACATATTCATCGAGATTTAGCATATATAAATAGGGTCAGATTTGGATGCCCATATGAGATTCATCTGAGTTGTACTTCATCTTTTATCCGTCTATTCAAATGGAAGAATACAAAATTTTATCTCATCTTTAAATTTTCAACCATTGCTACAGTAATAATACAGTACCATTACAATTAATCTGCTACAAAGTTCCATATGCCTCTATAGTATCGCTATAATACCTATACAATGACGATAACTATCACATTTTTAATAAATATAATTATCTATTATAATTTTTTTATTTTATTGTAATATATAATTAGAAAAATATATTTCAAATTTTATAAAATATAATATAATAAATAAGTCAATTAAAATAATTTCACTTAACAAAGAAATGCGTTTATATTTGGGAATATTGAACTAATCACAGACAACTACAAAAAATATGTTTTGGGAAAGTCAAAATATTTATGATTTTTTAAATTAATAATAGATATTACTTATTTTTAATATGTTCATAATATTTTCTATCAAATAATTAAAAATACTTTTCAATAATTAATGGTAGGGGTGGGCAGCGGGGCGGCCCCGCTGCCCCACCCCGTTTCCGTCCCACCCCCGTGTGGCGGGACAGCTCAACCCGTCCAGCAGATGCGGGGGGCGGGGTCACCCGCCCGCATCTGCTATCAAACCCAGGGACGGGGGCAGGATAGGGGTGTCCCCCGCCCCGCCCCACCCCGCCTCAGGTTAATATATATTATATAATATAATTATATAATTACATATATATTTAAAATTAATAATAACCCAGGCATGAAACGGTGCCATTTCATGCCTGGGATTAATTACCCCAACCCCTCCCCGGACCTCCTCTTCGGCCCCCTTCTTCCAGAATCCTCTATCTCNAAACTTAAATTTAAAATTTAATTTTTTTGTGATTTATGTTATGGAATTGAGATTGGAGGAAGGATGGGTTTAACTGGATATGGAGGATGGGAATTTGTGAATTGTGTGCTGTGGAGACTTGATTATGCATGTGGTTTGAATTTTTTATGGTTGATCGTTGATGAATCTGTCCAGTGTTGAATGTCCCTTCCGTGTGTTTTTGAAGAATTTTTTTGTTTGCATTATGTAATGTCACTAATGTGTATGAATGATGAGTTAATTTGTGTTTATAAAATTCGGATTGGAACCCTAAATTAATTTAGGGCTCTAATCCGAAACCCTAAATTAATTTAGGAGTTTCAAAGATTAGTTGACTTGTCTATAAATGTATTTGGGATATGACAAATGGGCTTTATAAAAACACAAGTTAGGCAATTAATATAAATTTTCAACTATAATTAAAGCCATAATACAAGTTAAGCAACCACCGATACAATAAAATTGTTTTGACTAGGTCTATATGTTTTCATTTTATTATTATTATTTTATTTTATTTTATTTTGGTGACTTTTCTCTAGGCTGGCCAAATTAATTTATTGATGTGAATGTTGTAAGAAGAAAATCTTGTACATTCATAGACAAGTCACCAAACTATAACAACCAAGGACAAGTCTATTTATGTGGTCCAAAGACTTGCAAGAGAATAATTTTCATTCAAAAATGGCTCACATTTTTTTCATTAAAAAAACACGTGTATCTTTTTAAAGCATATTCAAAAAAATTTGTTAGTGTATTGGTTACTTGAAAGAAATTAAACAGATTTTTAATAAAAGAAATTGATTAGGTCACGATATTATTGGTTATAATTGTCCAAAAATTAATCTTTGAAACCCCTAAATTAATTTAGGGGTTTCAAATATTAGTTGGCTTGCACTGTTAATTGCTGAATGTTTGTTGGTTTTTTTAAAAAAAAATTGTTTGATGTTTGGTTGCTATGTTTTCTATTAATTCAGATTTATTGTTTGCTTTAGTTCATGGATATACCAGCAAATTCTAGTGCGAGCTCTCCTTTCCAGGCCGAGGGCACCCCTACCCCTACCGGTACACCTCCTACCCATACCCCTACCCCTACGGCACCTTGCCCCGCCCCTAAGCCCAGCAAAAAACTTGCTTCAATAGTTTGGAGTCATTTCACCAGACTAGTGGGTGGTAACCCAAGTAAACCCCAAGCCAAGTGTAACTATTGTGAAAAAATTTACGGATGTCACTATAGGAAATATGGCACCTCACAATTAAAGGTGCACTTAGAAGAGCAATGTAAAAAAAGTCAAATATTAAAATCACTACAAGAGAAAAGTCAATCTAGGCTAGAAATTAGACTTCAAAAAATGGCTGATGGGACTAGTAGGGGTGCAACTTTGAGGGGTATACTAAGTATGATCCCGATGAGTGTAGAAGACATCTAGCTCATATGGTCATTATGGACGAGCTACGTTTTTAAGTTGTTGATGGGAAATGGTTCCAAGCGTATTCTCGCTACTTGAAACCAAGGTTTAATATTCCTTCTCGCCACACGGTAGCAAAGGATGTACAAAAATATTTTTAAATTGAAAAAGAAAAGTTGAGGAGTCAATTGGCGGATCAATTTGTTTGTCTCACCACTGACACATGGATATCGGTCCAAAATTTTAATTATATATTTTTTACTGTATTTTATTGATTGCCATTGGACATTACAAAAGAAAATTATAAAATTTTGTAAAATCACCGATCATAAGAGTGAGACAATTGGAAAGGCCTTGGAGGCCACAATAAAGAAGTGGGGGTTGACCCGAGTTGTTACAGTCACAGTCGATAATGCCTTGTCTAATTATGTCGCATTGAGACATTTGAAGACCTATCTTAGAGGGCAAATAAGACACTTATGGGTGGTGAGTGTATGCATGTGAGATGTGCGGCACATATTCTGAATTTGATTGTCACTGATGGTTTGATAGATCTTCAATTGCTCGGGTTAGGATTGCTGTGAGATGGGTGAGATCTTCTCCTTCGAGGTTGGAGAAATTTATGGTTGCTGCGAAATCTGCTGGCCTAACATCTAAGAAGGGCTTTTGTACTAATATGCCTACACGATGTAACTCAACATTTTTTATGTTGGAGGCGGCCCAAGAGTATAAGCTGGCATTTACATTATTGGGTGACGAAGACATCCAATATGTAAATTATTTTGATGATCACGGGGGATTGGGGAAAGCCGTAAATGATGATTGGGAAATTATAGCTGTTTTGTAGAGTTTTTGAAGCTCTTTTACGATGTTACTACGAGATTATCTACCACTTTGTACCCTACATCTAATGTTGTATGTCAGCAAATATGTAGGGTAAAAGAAGAATTATATGACATGGTCGCGGGTGGTCATATTAGGCTGCGGGAGATGGCTTTGATTATTAGGACAAAGTACGACAAGTATTGGAGAGATTTAACTATGGCTAATATTTTGTTATATGTAGCTGTCGTCTTTGACCCGAGGTATAAGTTGAATGGCATGATATTTGGATTGGGCCTTGCGTACGGGCAAGTATGAGCGGAGTTTATTGCAGCAAGGGTTCAGGAAACCCTTGGTAGATTATTTGATGAGTTTACACCCTACAAGGTGGTAATATTGCGGCACCTACACCTACCCCATCTGCGTCAGGGGTTCCAGAAGTCGAGGTTGGGAAAAGACGTAGATTGGAGTGGGGTGAGAGGTATGAGCAGACCCCATTCCTTCGGAGTTATATAAAGACTCAGTTAAAGATAGATAGATACTTAGCAGCAGAGCTCCTACCATTTTCACGAGACTTCGATATATTAAGTTAGTGGAAGGTGAATGCCGTGGAGTATCCCATCTTTAGAGAGATAGCCCGCACACTTTTGGCCATCCCTGTTACCACCATAGCCCCAGAGTCGGTTTTTAGCACTGGAGGGCGTGTATTAGATTCATTTCAGAGTTCATTAGCTCCTACCACTGTGGAGGCTTTGATTTGCACGCAGAATTGGATCAATGGAACTCCAATTCATGTTCCGGATGTTCTTGAGTATGAGGAGGTCGACGTCAAGGAGGAGGGTGATGATCAGCCTGGATCTGGTATTTATTTTAAGTTTATTTTTTAATTTCTTATTTTAATTTATTGATTTTCATTTAATTAGTATTCATTAGTTTGATTTCAAATTTAATTGTTATAGTGATACATGAGACGTCTACGGCTACCTCTGATGCAGTATGACTTTGTATTAGACCTACTATTGCCATGGTTTGCACAATTTCTTCCTTAATTATTTTTTACATTTAAAATTTTGTTTCATCCATATAACTTTATAACTCTTATTTGTTTTATTTTTAACTTATTAATATTTCAAGTTTTAGAATTTATTTACTTTTATGATCTTCATTTGCAGTCTCATAGCAGTCGACACAACTCACCATTTAGTGAACTCATCGCCACGACTCCACCCCAAAATCAAATTAAGAAGTTGCTATTTTGTCAATTTACAATTAATTGTAATGTTGCTATAATAATTAATTGTATAATTTGTAATATTTATTTTTTTTAGAGGAGTTTGTAATAGTTTATTAGTTCTCTTAATTTGTATTTTGTATAATTGTAAACAACTTATTTTAGCTTAATGCCTTAGTGATGATTATTACTTAATTAGTTAATAGTTGAAACTTAGTATAATCTATATATATTATATATTTTTATTTTCAGTTTTTAAATATATAAATTAAATTCTGGTCTCAAAATGGCCCAAAAACAGATTCTATGCCATTTAGAGCCCAAAAAAATATACTAAGCCAAAGGCCTAGTAGTGGGGTGTAGGGGTGCAGGAGGATGGAGGCTCACCCCCGCACCTCGGCCACCGGATGGGGTACCCCGCCCCCCGCATAGACGGAGGCGGGGTGTAGGGAAAATTCCCCACCCCTTGCATATGCGAGAGCGGGGGACGGGTGGCCCCGCCCCATAGGGGGCGGGTATCACCCCTAATTAGTAGGACTACCATTTTATCAAGTTCACAAAAAGTTAAAACCATATTATATCATGTTAATTAAAAATTCTCAAAATAAACATTGATAGATAAAGTAAGTGAATTATAGAATGAGAAAGACAAGGGGACGAGGAGGTGGAAGCCAAGATCAACTTCACCTCCAACAAAAATCTGATCCAAAGTCCTTAAATTTTTAGGAGAAAGATAAAATATGGGGTTAGTCCAAGAGTAATGATACCATACAATCCATTTTACAACATATTTTAAAACTATATTTTAAAATAAAAATGTTTTTATAAAATAACGTTACTTTTATAATATATTTTATAAAATATTTCTAATTTTAAAGCATCACATATTGATTATCACTTTTCGTAGGATAATAGAAACAACGTACACGTGATGACATGGAGAGCAATCACATCCAACAGACAGATACAAAGTTAATAACGTTCATTTGTTTTCAATCATTCTCCTTTCATATAATTATTAATCTTTTTTAAAAAAAAAAATTCTAATTATTTAAATTTTTTATATAAAATAAAATAAACAACACAACTCTTTTAAATTTTAAAATAAAAATAAAATTAAAAAATATATTTTAATAATATTTTATTTAACTTTCAATTTTTATTTCAATTCATCTAATATAATCTTATTTCAACTATAAAAACAAACGAAGCTTAATTTCTGCAAAGCACTGCTTACATACCAAAACAATAGAAACGGCAAAAACCCAAAATTAACAAATTAACAAACCAACATATTCATCAAGATTTAGCACAAATAAATAAGGTCCGATTTGGATGCCCATATAAGATCCATCTTAGCTGTATTTCATCTTTTATCTGCCTATCCAAATGGAATAATACAAAATTTTATCTCATCTTTGAATTTTTAACCATCACTACAGTAATGATACAGTACCATTATAGTTGATCTATTACAAAGTTCCATATGCCTCTACAGTATCGCTACAATACCTATACAGTAACGCTAACTACTACATTTTTAATATATATAATTATCTATTAGAATTTTTTATTTTATTGTAATATTTCATTAGAAAAATATATTTAGAGTTTTATAAAATATAGCACAATAAATAGGTCATAATTAAAATAATTTCATTTAACAAAGAAATGCGTTTATATTTGAGAATATTGAAATAATCACGGACAACTATAAAAAATATATTTTGGAAAAGTCAAAATATTTATGAGTTTTTAAATTAATAATAGATATTATTTATTTTTAATATGTTCATAATATTTTCCACCAAATAATTTAAAAATACTTTTCAATAATTATTGGGATCCACAACTTCATCGAGTTCGCAAAAAATTAAAACCATCTCATCTCACGATAACTAAAACACAAAATTTTGGCAAGTTTGGATACCAAAACAAAACATAAAATTGCATCTCATCATTACACTTTTTTTAAATTCACATATAAAATATAATAAACAATTCAATATTTTCAAATCTCAATTCAACCTTTTCAAATTCTAAAATAATAATAATATTAAAAATAATATTTTAAATTTTTATCTAAAATTAAAATTTTTTATCTCACATGAATTACATAATCAAACGAGTCCTTTCAAATTAAAGTTGCACAAATACTTAATTATATATACGAATATTCACAATTTTTAAGATCACCAACCACCCTCCATTTCAAACTAATTAAATGGCCGCTATCGAAACAATATTTGACGTACCCAACTAATTGATCCCATTCTTGAAGCGACTAAATTCCAATAGAAATTAAGCCAAAAAAAAAAAATCATATTGGGAAATGCTACTACGCTACTTTAGTTATACCGTTCATTTTGTTTTATTGACGTGACATTATTATGTCACGTGTTTTATTTAAAAAAAAAAGAAACATAAACATAAAAGAAGTAGAGTATGAAAACCTAATATTTCAGTCTTGTTTTTTTTTGTGTTTTAATGTCATTTTATTTTTAATATATATATATAGTTCTAAATATGACGGACTCCCTCCATGCACTCTTCATGTACTGTGCTAAATTTGACTAGCTCTCTCCACCAATTTTTTAGAAGGACTATTCGGAGACTAGATTTTTTCATTATATTGAGTGATATATGAGGCCATGAGACATTATAAAATCATCAACTGTTATAGTGGATTCTACCCTAACAACCTGTGAACGTTTGCTTTTATTTTTTAGATAAACGCGAAAAGCATTGTACCGAAGCTAAAATCACCAATGTGCGTCGGTAATATTGATACTTGCACAGTAACCTAGTAACCCACTTTCTTATATTGATTCCCGCTTTTAAACAAATTCCATGGAAGTATATGCGCAAACGATGAAACGAGGGAAAAAGACAAGTTAAGGCACCGAGCGCTTGCCATAACTAAAAGCAAAGGCTAGGAACAAACGCTAGCTTACACTCATGATCAAAATGTCACTTTTTTAAAGAATATTTATAGCTGATTACATTGTTTTGTTTTCCATGGCATCTACGTTTAATTACTTTATTGCAACACTAGCTATCAGAGTTCGTGAATGCATGTCTTTTTTTAATGTCTTGTTTTATAAATATATAGTAAGGGAAGCACCTGTTAAAGTACGTCATGCGTACATGATCTGATATTGAATTGAATTTATATATAGACCAACATGCATCTGTACGTATGTGCAAGTGGCCTGTGAATGGGCTAAAAAGCTTTGAATAGGATTCTAAAATTAAATATTTATATATATATA
>QEOT01000399.1:32144-50542 GCA_003123785.1 Pterocarya stenoptera
TAAAAATTTTTATCTCACATGAATTACATAATCAAACGAGTCCTTTCAAATTAAAGTTGCACAAATACTTAATTATATATACGAATATTCACAATTTTTAAGATCACCAACCACCCTCCATTTCAAACTAATTAAATGGCCGCTATCGAAACAATATTTGACGTACCCAACTAATTGATCCCATTCTTGAAGCGACTAAATTCCAATAGAAATTAAGCCCAAAAAAAAAATCATATTGAGAAATGCTACTACGCTACTTTAGTTATACCGTTCATTTTGTTTTATTGACGTGACATTATTATGTCACGTGTTTTATTTAAAAAAAAAAGAAACATAAACATAAAAGAAGTAGAGTATGAAAACCTAATATTTCAGTCTTGTTTTTTTTTGTGTTTTAATGTCATTTTATTTTTAATATATATATATAGTTCTAAATATGACGGACTCCCTCCATGCACTCTTCATGTACTGTGCTAAATCTGACTAGCTCTCTCCACCAATTTTTTAGAAGGACTATTCGGAGACTAGATTTTTTCATTATATTGGGTGATATATGAGGCCATGAGACATTATAAAATCATCAACTGTTATAGTGGATTCTACCCTAACAACCTGTGAACGTTTGCTTTTATTTTTTAGATGAACGCGAAAAGCATTGTACCGAAGCTAAAATCACCAATGTGCGTCGGTAATATTGATACTTGCACAGTAACCTAGTAACCCACTTTCTTATATTGATTCCCGCTTTTAAACAAATTCCATGGAAGTATATGCGCAAACGATGAAACGAGGGAAAAAGACAAGTTAAGGCACCGAGCGCTTGCCATAACTAAAAGCAAAGGCTAGGAACAAACGCTAGCTTACACTCATGATCAAAATGTCACTTTTTTAAAGAATATTTATAGCTGATTACATTGTTTTGTTTTCCATGGCATCTACGTTTAATTACTTTATTGCAACACTAGCTATCAGAGTTCGTGAATGCATGTCTTTTTTTAATGTCTTGTTTTATAAATATATAGTAAGGGAAGCACCTGTTAAAGTACGTCATGCGTACATGATCTGATATTGAATTGAATTTATATATAGACCAACATGCATCTGTACGTATGTGCAAGTGGCCTGTGAATGGGCTAAAAAGCTTTGAATAGGATTCTAAAATTAAATATTTATATATATATATAAAAAAAAAAAAGGGAAAAGGGAATCCGAAAAAGGAAGATATCAGAAAAGACATATATTGTTGATATATATTTAGTGATATAAAGTACACATTTTTATAACAATTTGGAGCAGTTCTACAATATATACAACTTATGATCTCATGTGCATATATATATTTATATATATATATATATGCAGTATCTGCTCGATCTATCTCAGGTAAGTTGAAAACCTACTCGTCTTTTTTTATTCCCACCTTTCAAAGCTTTTATGGACATATATATATATATATAAATATATTTATATCATGTAGAAGTGGGAAAGGTAACGAGAGATCGAGGCCCTAGACACTTAAAAGGTCACTTTTGAAAAAATTAACAACTTCACACTTTCTATTTTATTTTTCATTTCAAAATTAATTTACGAACTGTAATTACTAAATAGATTTAACATGCACGTAATACTCTTATTCCATCATAAGATGTCGTATTATTAAAAGTTCGTGCTTATATAATAAATCTTTATTAGATGATATGTTGTGAGAAGATGAGAATATATAATTTCTTCATAAATATATATAGAGAAATTTTACTCATCAACAACAATTCACTTCCACACTCTCACACCTATAGAAATTTATCTTTTGCTCCGAGATCAATTTTGACGATATAAATTCACTGCAATTAATAATTTGTAGTGGCGACATTTTTTAATGAGGAACGGTTAAATTGTGTCATAATAGTGTTTTTGCAACAAAATTATTAGCAGCGACATAAAATCGCCAGAAATAACTATATATTCCGGTGATTCTACTGATTGACACAAAGAATTTACCATAACAATAAAATAGGACATTAGCGGCAACATATATGTCACAGGGAAAAAAATAACTGTCAATCCTATATTTTCTTATAATAAGGATATAGAATGTGAGATAATAAATAGTGACTAATAATAATACTTTTTTATAATATATTTATATATATATTAAGAAAAGAGAGAGTATTCCCGATTTCGGGCTCCAAATCAGATGTGAAACTTGAATTCAACAAAGCCTTGCTAATTATTGATAGGCCACGCACATATATTTCTTTCTCTTGAAAATGACAAACAAAAGAAAAAGTTAAATCTTGGACGGACGAAGCTTAGAAGTATTCCAAGTACTTCTTGTGCACATGGAATGAATTGTAGATGAAAAGAAAAGAGGTTGAAACATTGCTTTTGGAGGATCATGTGAGGATCCGAGGGAATTAAGCACGTCAATTGTGCTGTTCATCATAATTCTTATAGATGATCATTTTATAACACATGATCATCAAAATCGACCACATATATCAATATTATTGCAGACATCAAAAGTTTGAATTATGTCTTGTAATTCATCGGTTTTGTGTTGTTTTTTTTTCCCAAAAATAAATAAATAAATAGAGGACAATATTATTCCAATTTTTTATAAGAAATTACCAAAAAGAAAGCAAATCTATTATAAAGAAATTACTAATTAAAGTGTGATGACGTGGTATTTATGCATGGGAATTGGAGTTATGGGGAAGTTCTTGGATGATCTTGGATGCTTTATCCCATGATCTCATTATCCCAATAAAGCGCACTGTCAACGAAATTGGGAACAGAGAAAAACGCATTTCTCCAAGACCAAACAAGCACACACTAGTACTAATGTTTACTATTGTGGCAAAATATCTAAAGATAAAATAAACGAGATTAATTGCCCTTTTGGGACCACATAATTTTTATTTATTTTTATCTTTGTGGAAGTCTATTCAAAATCACGTGGTCTACGTATTTCCTATTTATGAACCATCTCTTTTTTCCATGATATCGACATATATAAATATATAAAAATAAATATATATTAATTACGAATATTTATTGTCTATATATATATATATATGTATATGCATCTCGAGGATCGTGGATATATGCATCTACGCTTTACTCATGCTAAACAAACTAGACGAGACGGAGATATCTTAAATTAATTAATAGCATTTTAATTCTTGTAATGACAAACCAAGAAATTATAAACTCACATGCCATAAGTCAATTTGGCTTGCAAAAGTCGCGTCCATAAATTATAAACCGTCGTTTTGGTTTTTTGCCTAAGCTAATAATTTTATTATGAGATGGATACAAATTATATTTTCCGTCTTTGAATTATGATTACTTTTATAATGTATAATTTGTACGAAGAAAATTATTAAATATAAAATTAATTCCTATTGTTTGTTTTAAATTCAAACTAGTCAATGTGCTTTTTATTTGAATTTTTTACTCTTTTTAATTTTAAAAATATCAAATTAATCTGGTTTAGATATAATAAGTATTTCATCTTATTATTACAATTTTTTTTTAAATTTTCACACAAAATATATAAACAATTTAATTTTTTTAAATCTTAAAATAATAATAATATTAACAAATAATATTCTAATAATATTTTATTAAATTTTCAATTTTCATCTCAACTTATCCAACTCACTATCGGCACCTCAGTTTTTAGTCAAATTTCTCTTAACATATAGTTAAAATGTTAAAAATTCCAGTACTAATGACAATTTAACACCGGTCATAGAAAGTTAAAAATTTCAATACGGGAAGTGTACACCACAGTTACAAAGTACTTAAAATTCCAGAAATTCGTTTGACAAGTAAGCAGAGAAAGTTAAAAAAAAATATAAAATCCAAAATAAATAAAAATGAAAGAGTTATAAAAAAATTAAAACCATTAAAAAGAAAATCATAAAATTTAAAAATACTTTATTTGTATTGTTTAATTACAGACATAAATAGAAAATAAGATGTTTCAAAAAATAGAAATGCTGATATAGTCAAAAATATATTTCACAAAAATAAATTTATAAATTTTCATAATTTTATACAATATATTTATTTTATAATAAAAATAATGTTAAATAAGAATAGTTTTATAATCTAATATATTAAATAAATACACGTCAGTCATTAATTTATAAATTTTATTTTTGTAAAATTTTTTTATAGTTAAAATATTTATCTTAAAGTATAGTTTTATAATGCGTTAGATTTAATTATGTGGATAAAATATTTATCTTAAGAGAAAAAAAAAAATAAAAGAGATGGTAAGAAAATAAAAGAAAAGTAGAGAAGAGAAAAGAAACACAGCTGGCTCTCGTGTCGTACAAGTGTCGAGTAATGGGGCAGACCACTTCAGCAAGCAAGAGAACTGTCAAAAGGTGTTTATGGCACTATGTTTCCACTATGTTCAGAATTTTCACGTGCACCGACGCCTTTTCTCGTGGAAAAATGCTCCCCAAACTCACCACTCAATCCAAAAAAGCCCCAAAGCAGCTTGAGTCTCCAATCTTGCGTCATTTTGTCGCTGGATGGTACAACGGCGGGATGTTATATCGTCTTAACGAGTCCTATTTGTGTCATGTTAACAAATATATATTTTATATTTAATAGATTAAGTTAAACATAACCCATTAAAGATTTTGCATCAAAATTTTAAATTGTAACACTACTCATTAAGATAACAGGTTGATACGACATGATTCATTACTGAAAATAAAATAAATTGGTTTCACTCGATCCGTTTATATTAATAGATTGAATAGACCGTTTCAAACAATCCAATCAATAAAATACCAACATTAAAATCTCAACAGTACCAAATACGATAAATATATATTGTAATAATATTAAAGTTATAATTTAAAATATGATAAACACATATTGTAATAAAATTAATATTACCATTTTAGGTTTAAGGGTATATATGTAAATTCAACTTTCTTAACAGGTTATAATAGATTGACCCGATAGTAACTCGTTAAGCAATCGTATCTTAACAAGTCAATTCGTTTTGATTCAAATCCATTAATGCTAAATTCAAACCCACTTTTATCGTATCGTATTCGTATTAAGTTAACGAATCATGTCACATATTATCACCCATATACTTGATAGTTGAGATTTGTATACAATTTCAAAATGGAGGATGATAGTATGTGTTATGGTTTGTCCTTTTATTATTAAATTTTTTAATAATTAAAAAAATGACTATTAATATATTGATGTATATATTTTTATAAATATTTTTAAAAATATAAAAATAAAAACGTGTAATTTGTTCGAGAGATATGCCTAGCAATCACTGCTGGCCGGCATAGTAGCAGGGTTAATTCTTTCGAAAATGACACCTAGATTGGCTGTAAATTGCAAAATGAGAAAAAAAATTAGAGAACGTGTTTTTGAATAAAAAAAATCATATTTTATTATTATGTGAAGTTCCTAAAAATATGTATATATATATTTTAGAAAAAATGTACAATATCTCACTATATTCAAGAAAATTCAAATCATTATTAGATACTGTCTAAGTATAGATAATGAGATATTGGTACGTACATCGGCTATCACAATACCATAATTAAAAAAATTTATAGGATTATCAATTTTAATTTACATGGCATTCAATAATTTTATTATTCTGTGAAGTTCCTAAAAATATACAAATATTAGAAAGAATGTACAAAATCTCACCATATTCAAGAAAATTCAAAGCACCATTAATAGAATCATAGATACGATCTAAGTATAGATAATAGAATTAAAATTCTTATAGAGTTGTCGATTTTAATTAACATGGCATACAATAAGATTAGAGAACTACACGTCTATATCTAGAAACTATAAGCCCTTACTATATTTCAAGGTCAATTAATCAACCTAAACTTAAATTAATTTAAAAAAGGTATATCTTGCTGTCTAAATCAGAAGTTCTGTCGTTCTAAATTGATATGTGAACAAAAGTTATATATATATATTTATATGAAAATTGACTCAGCTATTTTATTTTCATTATATTACATATAAGATGTGACATATTTAGCATCATTAAATTGATTATCTATTAAATTACTTTTTATTATCTAATATTAATAAATATGTCATATTTTACATAATAAAATAAAAATAAAATAACGATATAGTGTATAACATTACTATATAATAGATATATGAAATACATAAGACGTATTCATAATACAAACATAAAAAGATATTATATAAAAATAAATATATAAAATAATACAATTTCATATAATTTATTAGATTTAATAAAAGAATTTCATAATTTAACCTAATATATCAAATCATTAACTTTATAAATTTATTTTTATATAACATTTTTATGATTAAAATATTTGAATTTTCTTCTATTTTCTCGAATTCGGATAACAATTTATCAATTCAAAAAGGAAAACGCTAGATGTTTCATTGGGGACTCCTGCTGAGATCTAATATGTGTTTTTGTGTGTACCTTTTTTTAAGTTTTTTTTATATAAATTTTTTAATAATTCTAAAAAAAAAAAAAATTTCATAATATTGTTAAAAAATAAATTTTTAATCATGAAATAAAATAAAAAATTATAAAAAAATATTTTTTTATTTTATTTAGTGATTAAAAAAGTATTTTTTAATGATTTTTTTTTTTAACTTTTTGATTAAGAAAATAATTTTTAATAATATTATAAATTTATTTTATTTTTAAAAAATATTTAAAAATATTGAAAAATTTACATAAAAAATAACTTTAAAAAAATTACATCAAAAAACAGTGTAACCCCAGCGGGTGCTGTAGCATTGTCCATTCAAAACAAATTCGGTTCGTGGTTTTCGATTTTATCGATACAATCTTTAGTTCAGTACGGCTGTGTAAGTGTGATCTACAAAGAGTACTTGTGAATAATGAATGCATTGGGCGACTCACTAACATCTCTCTCGTACTTTTTCTTTCGTTTTTTCTTTTTTGCTTCTTCTTTTTGGTAATTACCTCCCCAATTAATGTTCATAAGATCTCGTGTGATTTTTTCGTCAGCATCTGCGATGAGATATTTAGATATTGAGTGCAATTGACATAAAAATAAAAATTAATTTGTAATATTATTATTATTTTTAAATTTAAAAGATTCAATTATTTATTATATTTAATATAAAATTTTAAAAAACTTATAATAATTATATAAAATAAAGTAACAAATTTTTTATATCCAAATCTCTCGTTAATTGTTTGGAAGAATTTTCGACTCATCTCATTTTTTAAATAGTATTTAAATATTAATATTTTTTAATTTTAAATATTCATTTTTATAGTACCTAATAATTATAATTTCTTTAAAATTTTAAAAAATTATAATATTAAAAAATTATATTTTAACTTTATAATATTTTTATTTAATTTTTTATTTATCTTTTTTCAAAATTTAATAAAACATCATAAATCAAATAATTTCATTATTATTTATAAATTATTTTAATATTATTCATAAATTATTTTATTATTATTCACAAATTTCTATCTCATATCGTTCACAAGTATTTCTTGAGAGGAACCTAAACTGTTTACAAGTAGACTTTATGCACGGCAGGGGAACACAATTGTGCCTATATCTCTTTTAAATTATTTTATTATTATTTACTAATAAGTTATTATTATTTATTAATATTTTATTATTATTCATAAAATATTTTATTAGTATTTACATATGACTGAGAAATTCTTAACATCTAAAATAGAACCGTGGCTTCGTTTGTTTTTAGATATGAGATAAGATAAGATGAGATTAAAATTGAAAAGTTATATAAAATATTGTTAGAATATATATTTTAATATTATATTTATTTTAAAATTAAAAAAAATTTAATTGTTTATTTTAATTTATATAAAAATTTGAAAAAGTTATAATGATAGGATGAGAAATTTTTAAAATTTTAAATTTTAATCTTAAAAACAAATAAGACGTAAATAGGCTACGTACGGCGATCTTGTTGAGTGGGGGATCGATCTGGGAACTTTGGAAGGCCCTTAATTAGATTTCGATAAATGTTTCCTCAATACATAACTTTTGATGCTTGTTTTCATTATTTTATTTTCAGAACTTTTTTCTTAATTAATTACCCCTAAAAATCGTAAAACACTTTATGTTGCATTAGAAATTTGAAAAAAAAGAAAGAAAGAAAGTATTTTTGACATTTTTTGGGTAATTGCATTAACATTAGCAATTATGTGGTGATTGAATTTTGAAAGCATTAGGTTTTGTACGTATCGTCTCCCCTATCAATTATGGAAGTTGGGTTGTTTCATGAATTAACATCTTGAATTATTAATGCTTGTATTTACTATTTTTTAGCTAATTTTACTGTAAATCTCTGAATGTTCTAAACTACGAAGATTTTATTCGTTTGGAAAATGTTTTAATTAGGATGAAAAAATATAAGTCTTATTTTCTCACTCTCTCGTCGAGTCCATTAACCCAGTAAAATTATTTGCGTTGCTTATGAGCAAATCAAGTGCTTGTTCATGTGTGTAGAGTACTATTTGCAAAACATAAATCCCAACTATTGTTTTGCCCATAAAATTTGAGTATAAATAATATAAGGCTTGTGTTTATAAAAAAAAGAAATGATATTTGTAGTTTTATTACGTGTAAGTTTTGTGTATTTTTAAAAAAAGAAGAAGATAAATCTAGAATTTATAAGATATTTTTATTAATTTTTTTATAAAACTGTATCTATCATTGTTCTATATAAGTATATAAATATATATATATATATATATATGGCCAAGTTTTTTTAACAATAAAATTGGTACCTACCTATACGTTATAAACCATAACCAGTGATCCTACAATTTGGCCTAAATTTATAAGACCAGGTGAACAAAACTTCTCTCATTTCTGTACGAGGGATGCAGGTTTAATTAGATTCTTAGAGTTTTTTTTGTTTTATGATTCATTAAAAAAGAAAATAAAAAATAAAATAGAATGTTTTTATTGCCCGTTTGGATGCCAAAGTGATCTTATATAATCTAAAACGATAACTATTTTTGTAAAATCATAGATATTTTGGATTGCGGCAGGTCTTAAAACGTGCTTGAATATGTTTAAAAGTTCTTTACATGAAAAATTATATTATTTAGATGTTATATATCAAAGAATTTTTAATTTCAAATAAATTAAAAAATTTGTTTGAGATAAAATATCATTTTTTTAAAAAATTATTTTTTGGATAATGCTAGATGTAATACGAATTTTAAAAAAATTGTCATTGGACAAAAATATCAATATCACTTTCAAATAATTACAACTTTTAAACTTTTAGGAATATGGTCATAATTTTTAAAAATTAAAATAATCGTCATTTCTATTTCAGAAATTATTTTTTTAATTTGTTTACAAACAAATATAATTTAATTAAAAATATTTTAAATATAAAGTTACCAAACAGTAAATAATTTTATAATAATATAACTTAAGTATAAGTTATAAATTATAAATTTTAAAATTATAAGTTATATTTTACACAACAATCTCAAATATACATATAAATAATAATATTTTATAAATCTCATTGATGTATATTTAAATGTAAATAGATTAATATAAGTATTTGCATGTACTAATAGGTACTTGAGATGAGTTTAAATTTTGTAAGAGAAGTTGAAAAAATAATGTGTTATATTAATAATTAACTTTTATATTTTATAAATTTTATTCATATGTGTTGAAATATAAGAAATAAATTAAGAACGGTACTACTTTATTGTTAGTGTACTGTTTATTGTTATTGCTTGTTAAATTTTTTTTTTTAAATTTTTAAATATTTTAAAAAATATAAAAAATAGAAATATATTAATAATTACTTTTTTAATTAAATAAAATTAAAAAAATATATATGAAGTGATAAAATAAGAGACAAATAGAGGAACAATATCATAAAGTAACATTTTTTTATAGATTAAAATGAATTTAAATTTTATACGAAAAACTAAAAAATAATTAATTTAAAATGAGTTCAAATCACTCTTAACAACCATGACCGGTCTTTAGCAAGAGTTGATTGAAGTAACTGGTATATTTTTATATGGACAGTTCGAATCTGTATTCTGACATCTCTTTAAATGCAAGAAAAAGGAGAAATGATAGGATTTATCAGAAAAAAGAAAAAATCATGGTATTACGAATTACTATCCAATTTATCTTTCGGTGAGAACGCAGAAAACCCCATGAAGTGGAAAGTGGAAGGGGAAACTGGAAAGTGCTCAGGTAGGGAGTAATTATGCGATGGCGGCATGGCTATGGATGTACGGAAAGCAGATCGTCCACATATTAAAAATAGAAAAATAAAAACAATTTAATTTATCGAAAAAACTAATGAGGAAAAATAAATTAAAATATCATAGTCCCTCCCCCAGTCGCACATACACTAGAGTATTTTTCTGCACTCTTTTGAGTCCTGTTTAGCTATAAATAGGAAAGCACCCTTTCCTTTCTGGAACACAAACTTGGTCTGATCTCTTTCTCTCTCTCAAATTTTTGTTACCTCTTCTTGACTTGTAATTGGTGACTTTTGGTTAAAGCTCTCAGACCTAACGGTGTTCCTGACCACTATACAGCAAGGTAAAATACAAAAATCCCACCAATTCCAGTTCTCTCCTCTTCTGCAGGTCTGCATGTTCATGAGCTAAGGCTGGTGGGCTTTTATGGGTTTTTGTCCCTCAACTTAACCTAGATCTGTGACAGGTGCTTTTCTAGGGTTTCTGCTTATAAATTTCTCCAAATTTAGTAGAAACCAGGAATTTTGCAAAAACCTTTTTTATTTCCGTGCCATGCTGTGCGATTTTATGTGCCTTATTTTGATTAGTATATATGAGAACGTGAATGGTTTGGTTTTATTTTTTGAGGGATAAAGGATGGCGAGGGAGAAGATCAAGATCAAGAAGATTGACAACGTGACGGCAAGGCAGGTTACCTTTTCCAAGAGAAGACGAGGGCTTTTAAAGAAAGCGGAAGAGCTTTCTGTTCTGTGCGATGCTGAGGTTGCGCTCATCATCTTCTCAGCTACCGGAAAGCTCTTTGAGTTTTGCAGCTCAAGGTATTGCATTTACTTCTTATAGTACTTTTGTTTGTAAGATATCACCCTATATTTTGATCAATATTTGACTCAACTTCTAGCATTCTCAGCTCTTTTGGTTCGTGTTTGTGTTTTTGTGCGTGCGTGCGTGCGATTGAGAGAAAAAGGGGGGTGGGGGTACTATTCAGTCGAGGTAGTTAGGAGGTTCAAACACTATCTTCATAACGAGAAAAGCGAGATCTTTGCCGAAATCTCGTGCTTTCTGTGAACAGATAGCCTCGTATAGTACACATATTCAATGGTATGAACTTTTAAGGGTTTAATATGGGTGTTCAAGCGATCGAGAAATCAGAAGCCAGCAAGGATCTTCCCTGATCTTTTAGATTTAGCCTCCCTCTTCATGCAATAACAGTTCTAACTTTGTTGATAGTTGCAGCAAAAGGTGTTTCAGCCACGTCGTAAGGAAAAGACGAAAGTCTCAATCAAAAAAATTTCTGGGTGTTTCAGTTTTATGCGTTTTGGGCTTTTACCGTTCGAGATGCCCTTCATGATCATGCCGTACGATTTCAGGATCTTTAGTTATTGATGTTAATTTTTTTTACATGAAATTCTCTTATCCCATATAAAAGTGTCTTGAGACACGTTCCCTCAAGTTATTTCCTTTCTCATTGATCTAATCTTCAGGTGACTCTGTGGTCCTTCCGACCGATTAGATAGCTAAGTACTGTATCTTCGTGGTGTACCGAGAAGTTTGAGCTTCGTGTTGCCTTTTCATGATCATCTTCCCATCTATACATAGTTTAGTGTGCGTGATGGGTGTAATAATAATCTTAGTTATGTTAGATAGCTTGGAAGATCTATGTAAATGTTAGTTGATCATGTTATCTGGAGGTTACTTGATCATGGTTAGATCACTCCTGCGTTCTTCTTGTTGGTTTAACAGAAGTCTGAATCTTTTTCTGTTGGAATATACCTAAAGTAAGGTAACCGTCGTGAGCTATGCCCATAGAATATTGATCTCTGAAGTATTTTTACAGCAATTGATTAGAAAGGAAGACGTGTTTGAGGACTATATATAGACGCCTAGAGACATATATGATAGTTTCGCCTTATGAATTGCAAATTAATCGTGTAAGCGACACCATATATCAAGCTTTATTAATCTGATGTAAGATTGTTTAGCCAAAATTAACGTGGTCTAAACGTGGTTTTGATCTATTTTGTCTTGATGGTGGTGCCAATTTTCAAGTGAACTACCAATAAGCTTCTTTTGCAATCATGTAGTAATTACTAGTGGTAGGGGTTAATTGAATTATTAGTGTTGGAAGAGGCGATCTATGTTCTCAGGAAATTGAGTTGGATCAAAACAGGAATTTGCTCAATGAGTAGGAAAATTGAGGAAGAATAGCTTCAGATTCAGTCCAATCACTAGAAAGTAGCCAAACCATCTCGATCGATAATTAGTACTGAAGAGAAAGTGATCTAAGCTTCAGTTTTATGTAATAAAATGATGGTTTGGAGAGGATAAGGAAGACACTTGTTCAAGAGGGTACTGGAGTGTATAATTTCCAATCATTAATGTATGCTTTAGGTAGAGAGCTATTGGCAGGAGAAAGGTGGACTCAATAAATTTAACGTTGATGAAGATGAGACCAAGTCTTTGGTAAATTGAGCGACTATCTTGATCGTCCGTGAGACAAAGTTGAAAAAAAAAAAAAAAAAATTCTTGAACGTAGAATGGCTAAAATTTTTCAAGTTTACTTGAAACCAACATTGGCACATAATTAAATAAAAGCTAAGGTTTTGTTTGGAGAATGTCAACGAATAATTAATCACCACTTTCAATTTCTCATTGCAATTTTGAGGTATGATATAAGGTGTCGGATATATATAACTTAAGTAGCTTTGTAGACATTGTAATTAATCTAAAAGAAGTGAATCATAATGTTTTAAGTCCTATAATTGAGTTGAATCAAGTTATTGCTCAAGTGCTACAAAAAATTATTTCTTAAACAAACCTGCACAGCTCTTATGTCGTTATCATGTCTCAGTTTTGTGATTAGGTACAATAGCAGTCATACTAACTAAGTGCTCGTTTGGATATAGTGGTGGAATGAAACTATCATCTCATTTCTTTTAATTTCAACTAATAATTTGACTACTATTCACAAACTATCTGAACTCATCTCATTTCATTATCCAAACGGATCTTAAGTGATTCAGCTAATGCTTTATACTTAAAAGGTCCTGGGCTCCCAGTCTTCTATATGGTATAGCTTATGGTATTTACCTTCATTAATCTAAAGCTATCTATAATTCAATCAAGCTGCATCGATCTTTACACATTGGTGACAGTCTGGTTTGGAAAGACATGATTTCTTACATGCATGATGTTGATATTGGCATTCGTATTTGCTGGGAAAAATTGTTCTTGGCATGATTATATATATGTAGCACTTCCTTCTTGGTTGACATAAATGATCAGCAGCAATTAAGAACATTTAAAAATAACAACAACGTCGACATTTGAAAAGAACATTAAATGTTGTGTCTTTGATTGTCAGGGAGAGCATGTGATGTAGTTATATTTATAATGTTACCAAGACATGAGCTAATATTTATAGATACTGTGCCAGATCCATAGTCAAGTTTAGTAAATAGGATTAAATTTCCTAACAGCAATCAATGGATCAAGTGTCGCTTCTCTGCTTCTTCATTTCCAACTTATTCTCCACTGTCCTGCATCGTTTGGTTAATTAATATATTTCACAATTCTCACGGATTTTAGTACACAAGCCCATTTTAGTCCTGGAATAATCCAAATCCAGCAAAACAAAAGTTTCTGTATGTAGTATTAAGATGCCCTATTTTTCTATTTGAAAATATTGGTCCGTTTGATGCCAAATTATTCTTAAATCATGATTTAATTTGTTATAGTTTGGGTGGTTTAGTTTGGAAGAAAATGGTTGGCATCAAGGATGATTGGTAAATTGATCAATGTTTACGTAAGAGTAATTTACATTGTTGAACGATTCTAGACTCAAAACTTTCATCGTTCAATCGTGGAGTTTGTGCGCGGGTTGGTTGCAGTATAGCTAGTCAACTAATTAGATAATTGTCTAAAATTGCTAGAGAAATACAACACTTATAAGAAAAAAACTATTTATAATGTTTTATATACTGTTATCGCATGTATAAACTCATGGATTATCTTTTGTGAAAGACATAGATAAGGTCTCAACTTTAGTAAGAGGTACAGAGGCCAATCCTTCATCCGGCTAGGCCTAGATCTCACTCAAAAGGAATTTCCCGATCGACTCTTGCCATTGAACATTGATGATCAACTGCCTTGAAGCTGATTTCATCTCTTTATAAATAACCAGGAAAGACACAAGGATACTAAAAGTTCCACTCCGATGAGCCACAATTTAAATGATAGTCATCGGGAACCTTTTATTGTTTTTCCTAGTGCAATTTATAAGGATGATTTTAATTAATGTTACTTTATGAAGAATTTTTGTTATAAATTAGGCGATATATGGCTTATGAACAATATCATATCAATCTACACTACAAGAAAATTACTTATTTATGACTAGTTAATTTCAGCGAAATAACTATTTGCAATTAAAATTGATTGCAAATAATCTTTCAGTTGCAATAAATTAGTCACAAAAATTCGTTTTTCTTGTAGTGATAATTTGTTTACAAGCTAATGGTAAGGTATGGTATATGGCACAAGTCATATTAAAGATTTTAACATCTTCCAATATGCTAAAATATCCAGAGTATTATTAACTTTAGTTCTTTTTAATTCCCGTTTATCAATTTTTAGTCTTCCATTGTTATTCTCGCATTATATTAATTTCTCATAGCATGACACTATTATATGCCTTTCTCCTACCATAGCTAATTTACTGAAAAGCTATATGTTTTGATATATTCTCTCAGCATACGAATGGGGAACAATAAAGATACTTAGGACTGGTTTGGTTACACAAAATAAAATTATCTCATATCATATAATAATGTTACAAATTTTTTAAATTTTCATACAAAATATAATAAACAATTTAATTTTTTTAAATTAAAAAAAAATGGTATTAAAAATTAAGATTTTTATCAACTTTCAGGAAAACATTTCATCTTATCTGGACTGCGTATCCAAACGAGGTCCTAATAAACTTTCCTACCCTGCTAATTTTTCATTGTTCAGCTTGGATAATTCCAAGCTGGAAGCTGATCAATTTCATGTCAACCATAATTAATTAATTCCCACAGCTAATTTCAAGGAAGCTGAACAATGAATAAACTTTCCTACACAGCTAATTCATTGTTCTTGACAAAGTTGGTTGACGTGATTGTCCAACACATCTTAATTTATATATGGTGTCAATTGGTATTGTCTGAAATTGGTATGGCAATTTTGGTTCGAGATCTCTTCAAGTTTTTATTCAAATTTGAAGATATTGAACTAAACTTGCGAAGTAGCTTTTACAATATTTATTAAATATTCAATTTTTTAAAAAAGAATTCATAAGGAATGTAATAAACGGTAGTAAAGTCCACTACATAATGTGTTTATATTTATTCCACCTAAGATGCTCAAAGCTTGAATTAGAATTTTGAAATGATTTATTTTTCGTCGGTTACAATTCCGATCACAAATTGTTTAGAATTTAAAGCATGGAGTTATTAAATGGAGATTAACTTTCTCCAATATATAGATGCGTGCATACTAAAACAGGTGGATTGATGAGTATTTTTTTAAGGTACAGAACCTGGTACAGCTTCATGGCAACCATTAGGGCATGTTTGAATAGTGAGATGAGATAAGATATTTTTAGATGAATTGAATAAAATATTGTTAGAATATTAATTTGTAATATTATTATTGTTTTGAGATTTGAAAAAGTTTGGTTGTTTATTATATTTTCTATAGGAATTTGAGAAAATTATAATTATAAGATGAGATGAGATTAATTGAGTGTTTTTATATCTAAACGGGGTCTAATTTTTCTATCTTATGTTTTAGAAGTTCACTTCTTTTAGTGGATCGATCATCTTTCTAACTGTGTTGTCCTTCTTCTTGTGAAGTATGAAGGATATACTTGGAAGGTATAATATGCAATCTAATGGTATTAAACAAATGGATCATCCATCCCTTGAACTGCAGGTAATATATTGCTAATCATATTTCAAGAATTACCGAAAATATCTGATTAAATGTCTGCAAGGACTCCTGTAAGGCTCCGTGTTAATTGACATGGAGGAATTGGCATTTCATATAAATTGTAGATCCAAGTCAGACAAGGGAATGCTGCTTTTATTTTAGGCTTTTTATGCTTTAAGGAGGTCATCTGACCACTTTTTTCGTTATTTTCAGCTAGAGAATAATAATCACATCAGATTGAGTAAGGAAGTGGCAGATAAGACCCACCAACTAAGGTATTAATAGTAGCTAAAGGATAATCTTTCCCAGTATTTGCTGATGGTAATTTAGACATGACTTTTGCCTGCAGGCAGACAAGAGGGGAGGATCTTGAAGGATTAAATTTAGAGGAATTACAGCAATTGGAGAAAATGCTTGAAGCTGGACTTAGCCGTGTGCTTGAGACTAAGGTTTTTGCTGGTTCCTTTCTGTAGTATATACATATCAAACTACGTAAGAATATTTACATGAAGAATCGTGTGGGCCTTGCTCTTTCTCTCAGGAAGAACGGTTGCTGACTGAGATTACTACACTTGAAAGAAAGGTTAGTAAACAGACTCCTTGTATGATTATATTATAATCAAATTTATTGTATTACAAAAATATATTAGAGTGAGTAAAGACATGTTCAGTTGTTGAAACATAATGGTAGTACGGGTTCCTTTATGGACATTCATCAAGAAAAAACAAAGGAAAGATGCTTCTTGGCTGTGTTCTGATTCCATATGTGGCGCAGTCCCTCGAGTGGTTTTAGTCCGACTGGCAACTGGCGAAACCTACGTTGTGTTTCATTAGAGAGAGATGTCTAGCTAGAATGAGACTTCATGAATTGATAAAGAGAATTATTTCGTTCTTAACATGCTTAGCCAGACCTAGCTAGTCTTGGCTTCAGTTTGGTTTATTTTTCTGAGATGTTGTAATTCTCCTTACCAACTAAGTCCAAGTTTTAATGCTTCCTTTGTTCACTTGTGTTCTTGCACTGGCTACCAAATGCAGGGAGCTCAGTTGTTAGAGGAGAACAGGCAATTGAAGCAGAAGGTAAGAATATATTTGTTTGATTTGCTTTGTTTGTTTGTTTGTTTTTACATTCTGCACAAAATGGGGGATGATATTTTTGGATTGCAGGTGATGATGTCTTCCAAGGGAAAAAGGCCTGTACTTGTGGAGTCGGACATCCTGGTCCAGGAAGAAGGCATGTCGTCGGAATCTGTCACCAATGTCTGCAGCAGCAGCGGTGGCCCCCCTTCTCTAGAAGACGACAGTTCTGATACATCTCTCAAATTAGGGTAAAAGCACACCCAGAAAAATATTGTTTTCTTCTTATTCTTTTTTCAACCCATATTTCTTAACAGTAAGTCCTAGTGTAAGACGAGCTGGCGTCGAGACATATTTTCAAATGCATTTCCCTTGCATGCTGGCGTCTTCGATAACTAACAGATACTATATATATTGTCCCTTACGTCTTCCTTGAATTTCTTGCAGGCTCTCTCTTCTCTAGCTGAAATTGAGGGAAGATGGAGCTGACTCATGCAAGAAATAAGCCCTTGGAGTCTGGTCATTTCAAGATGTCAACGAGTTTAATCAAATTGTACGAGGAACTAGAACAGAACTTGTTCCGGTCCCCTTCAGTATGTCATGTTATTTTTCCCTTTTGTACGTAAATTATGTTGTGACTTATCCTAATTATTCGTATCTGTATGCATGAGAAGTCGATCTCTAAGTGATCTTTTTTACTATTACAAACCCTGGCCTCCAAGGTGCGTGCGTGCATGCATGCTAGGCTATTCCAAACTAATTTAGGCTGTATCGAACGGCCTATTATTGCGATCTTTGTATATTATAATAAGAAGATTAATACTACGTACGACTTTCTTGTAATGCCTCGGCGGATGGTCCCATGTATACGTGAAAAGCATCTAAGAGAAACCTCGAAATCAAGACCTTAATCTAATGAGCTAGGTTTGTTGTCAATGACATATATGCAATAACTTCCTCCGATTCCGCCGATTCCTTGCTGCATGCAACGGGTATTAATAATATAGAAATGATACGAACAATCATATGTTGCAACCAGCGTGTCCATGTCACTTTTTTTTTTTTTTTTTTT
>QEOT01000399.1:63169-93322 GCA_003123785.1 Pterocarya stenoptera
CTCTCTCTCTCTCTCTCTCTCTCTCTCCTCTCGGTCTTTCTCTCTCTGTGCCGTCGTCGTCATCCCTGTGTGCGTCGCCGTCGCCGTCACCATCACCAACCGTAACCAGTGACTCGTTCTTCATTTCTGTCACCGGAGGTAAGATTTAAGAGAACTTAAATTTAAAATTTAATTTTTTTGTGATTTATGTTATGGAATGGAGATTGGAGGAAGGATGGGTTTAACTGGATATGGAGGATGGGAATTTGTGAATTGTGTGCTGTGGAGACTTGATTATGCATGTGGTTTGAATTTTTTATGGTTGATCGTTGATGAATCTGTCCAGTGTTGAATGTCCCTTCCGTGTGTTTTTGAAGAATTTTTTTGTTTGCATTATGTAATGTCACTAATGTGTATGAATGATGAGTTAATTTGTGTTTATAAAATTCGGATTGGAACCCTAAATTAATTTAGGGCTCTAATCCGAAACCCTAAATTAATTTAGGAGTTTCAAAGATTAGTTGACTTGTCTATGAATGTATTTGGGATATGACAAATGGGCTTTATAAAAACACAAGTTAGGCAATTAATATAAATTTTCAACTATAATTAAAGCCATAATACAAGTCAAGCAACCACCGATACAATAAAATTGTTTTGACTAGGTCTATATGTTTTCATTTTATTATTATTATTTTATTTTATTTTATTTTTGTGACTTTTCTCTAGGCTGGCCAAATTAATTTATTGATGTGAATGTTGTAAGAAGAAAATCTTGTACATTCATAGACAAGTCACCAAACTATAACAACCAAGGACAAGTCTATTTATGTGGTCCAAAGACTTGCAAGAGAATAATTTTCATTCAAAAATGGCTCACATTTTTTTCATTAAAAAAACACGTGTATCTTTTTAAAGCATATTCAAAAAAATTTGTTAGTGTATTGGTTACTTGAAAGAAATTAAACAGATTTTTAATAAAAGAAATTGATTAGGTCACGATATTATTGGTTATAATTGTCCAAAAATTAATCTTTGAAACCCCTAAATTAATTTAGGGGTTTCAAATATTAGTTGGCTTGCACTGTTAATTGCTGAATGTTTGTTGGTTTTTTAAAAAAAAATTGTTTGATGTTTGGTTGCTATGTTTTCTATTAATTCAGATTTATTGTTTGCTTTAGTTCATGAATATACCAGCAGATTCTAGTGCGAGCTCTCCTTTCCAGGCCGAGGGCACCCCTACCCCTACCGGTACACCTCCTACCCATACCCCTACCCATACCCCTACCCCTACGGCACCTTGCCCCGCCCCTAAGCCCAGCAAAAAACTTGCTTCAATAGTTTGGAGTCATTTCACCAGACTAGTGGGTGGTAACCCAAGTAAACCCCAAGCCAAGTGTAACTATTGTGAAAAAATTTATGGATGTCACTATAGGAAATATGGCACCTCACAATTAAAGGTGCACTTAGAAGAGCAATGCAAAAAAAGTCAAATATTAAAATCACTACAAGAGAAAAGTCAATCTAGGCTAGAAATTAGACTTCAAAAAATGGCTGATGGGACTAGTAGGGGTGCAACTTTGAGGGGTATACTAAGTATGATCCCGATGAGTGTAAAAGACATCTAGCTCATATAGTCATTATGGACGAGCTACGTTTTTAAGTTGTTGATGGGAAATGGTTCCAAGCGTATTCTCGCTACTTGAAACCAAGGTTTAATATTCCTTCTCGCCACACGGTGGCAAAGGATGTACAAAAATATTTTTAAATTGAAAAAGAAAAGTTGAGGAGTCAATTGGCGGATCAATTTGTTTGTCTCACCATTGACACATGGATATCGGTCCAAAATTTTAATTATATGTTTTTTACTGCATTTTATTGATTGCCATTGGACATTACAAAAGAAAATTATAAAATTTTGTAAAATCACCGATCATAAGAGTGAGACAATTGGAAAGGCCTTGGAGGCCACAATAAAGAAGTGGGGGTTGACCCGAGTTGTTACAGTCACAGTCGATAATGCCTTGTCTAATTATGTCGCATTGAGACATTTGAAGACCTATCTTAGAGGGCAAATAAGACACTTATGGGTGGTGAGTGTATGCATGTGAGATGTGCGGCACATATTCTGAATTTGATCGTCACTGATGGTTTGATAGATCTTCAATTGCTCGGGTTAGGATTGCTGTGAGATGGGTGAGATCTTCTCCTTCGAGGTTGGAGAAATTTATGGTTGCTGCGAAATCTGCTGGCCTAACATCTAAGAATGGCTTTTGTACTAATATGCCTACACGATGTAACTCAACATTTTTTATGTTGGAGGCGGCCCAAGAGTATAAGCTGGCATTTACATTATTGGGTGACGAAGACATCCAATATGTAAATTATTTTGATGATCACGGGGGATTGGGGAAAGCCGTAAATGATGATTGGGAAATTATAGCTGTTTTGTAGAGTTTTTGAAGCTCTTTTACGATGTTACTACGAGATTATCTGCCACTTTGTACCCTACATCTAATGTTGTATGTCAGCAAATATGTAAGGTAAAAGAAGAATTATATGACATGGTCGCGGGTGGTCATATTAGGCTGCGAGAGATGGCTTTGATTATTAGGACAAAGTACGACAAGTATTGGAGAGATTTAACTATGGCTAATATTTTGTTATATGTAGCTGTCGTCTTTGACCCGAGGTATAAGTTGAATGGCATGATATTTGGATTAGGCCTTGCGTACGGGCAAGTATGAGCGGAGTTTATTGCAGCAAGGGTTCAGGAAACCCTTGGTAAATTATTTGATGAGTTTACCACCCTACAAGGTGGTAATATTGCGGCACCTACACCTACCCCATCTGCGTCAGGGGTTCCAGAAGTCGAGGTTGGGAAAAGACGTAGATTGGAGTGGGGTGAGAGGTATGAGCAGACCCCATTCCTTCGGAGTTATATAAAGACTCAGTTAAAGATAGATAGATACTTAGCAGCAGAGCTCCTACCATTTTCACGAGACTTCGATATATTAAGTTAGTGGAAGGTGAATGCCGTGGAGTATCCCATCTTTAGAGAGATAGCCCGCACACTTTTGGCCATCCCTGTTAGCACCATAGCCCTAGAGTCGGTTTTTAGCACTGGAGGGCGTGTATTAGATTCATTTCAGAGTTCATTAGCTCCTACCACTGTGGAGGCTTTGATTTGCACGCAGAATTGGATCAATGGAACTCCAATTCATGTTCTGGATGTTCTTGAGTATGAGGAGGTCGACGTCAAGGAGGAGGGTGATGATCAGCCTGGATCTGGTATTTATTTTAAGTTTATTTTTTAATTTCTTATTTTAATTTATTGATTTTCATTTAATTAGTATTCATTAGTTTGATTTCAAATTTAATTGTTATAGTGATACATGAGACGTCTACGGCTACCTCTGATGCAGTATGACTTTGTATTAGACCTACTATTGCCATGGTTTGCACAATTTCTTCCTTAATTATTTTTTACATTTAAAATTTTGTTTCATCCATATAACTTTATAATTCTTATTTGTTTTATTTTTAACTTATTAATATTTCAAGTTTTAGAATTTATTTACTTTTATGATCTTCATTTGCAGTCTCATAGCAGTCGACACAACTCACCATTTAGTGAACTCATCGCCACGACTCCACCCCAAAATCAAATTAAGAAGTTGCTATTTTGTCAATTTACAATTAATTGTAATGTTGCTATAATAATTAATTGTATAATTTGTAATATTTATTTTTTTTAGAGGAGTTTGTAATAGTTTATTAGTTCTCTTAATTTGTATTTTGTATAATTGTAAACAACTTATTTTAGCTTAATGCCTTAGTGATGATTATTACTTAATTAGTTAATAGTTGAAACTTAGTATAATCTATATATATTATATATTTTTATTTTCAGTTTTTAAATATATAAATTAAATTCTGGTCTCAAAATGGCCCAAAAACAGATTCTATGCCATTTAGAGCCCAAAAAAATATACTAAGCCAAAGGCCTAGTAGTGGGGTGTAGGGGTGCAGGAGGATGGAGGCTCACCCCCGCACCCCGGCCACCGGATGGGGTACCCCGCCCCCGCATAGACGGGGGCGGGGTGCAGGGAAAATTCCCCACCCCTTGCATATGCGAGGGCGGGGGACGGGTGGCCCCGCCCCATAGGGGGCGGGTATCACCCCTAATTAGTAGGACTACCATTTTATCAAGTTCACAAAAAGTTAAAACCATATTATATCATGTTAATTAAAAATTCTCAAAATAAACATTGATAGATAAAGTAAGTGAATTATAGAATGAGAGGGACAAGGGGACGAGGAGGTGGAAGCCAAGATCAACTTCACCTCCAACAAAAATCTGATCCAAAGTCCTTAAATTTTTAGGAGAAAGATAAAATATGGGGTTAGTCCAAGAGTAATGATACCATACAATCCATTTTACAACATATTTTAAAACTATATTTTAAAATAAAAATGTTTTTATAAAATAACGTTACTTTTATAATATATTTTATAAAATATTTCTAATTTTAAAGCATCACATATTGATTATCACTTTTCGTAGGATAATAGAAACAACGTACACGTGATGACATGGAGAGCAATCACATCCAACAGACAGATACAAAGTTAATAACGTTCATTTGTTTTCAATCATTCTCCTTTCATATAATTATTAATTTTTTTTAAAAAAAAAATTCTAATTATTTAAATTTTTTATATAAAATAAAATAAACAACACAACTCTTTTAAATTTTAAAATAAAAATAAAATTAAAAAATATATTTTAATAATATTTTATTTAACTTTCAATTTTTATTTCAACTCATCTAATATAATCTTATTTCAACTATAAAAACAAACGAAGCTTAATTTCTGCAAAGCACTGCTTACATACCAAAACAATAGAAACGGCAAAAACCCAAAATTAACAAATTAACAAACCAACATATTCATCAAGATTTAGCACAAATAAATAAGGTCCGATTTGGATGCCCATATGAGATCCATCTTAGCTGTATTTCATCTTTTATCTGCTTATCCAAATGGAATAATACAAAATTTTATCTCATCTTTGAATTTTTAACCATCACTACAGTAATGATACAGTACCATTATAGTTGATCTACTACAAAGTTCCATATGCCTCTATAGTATCGCTACAATACCTATACAGTAACGCTAACTACTACATTTTTAATATATATAATTATCTATTAGAATTTTTTATTTTATTGTAATATTTCATTAGAAAAATATATTTCGAGTTTTATAAAATATAGCACAATAAATAGGTCATAATTAAAATAATTTCATTTAACAAAGAAATGCGTTTATATTTGAGAATATTGAAATAATCACGGACAACTATAAAAAATATATTTTGGAAAAGTCAAAATATTTATGAGTTTTTAAATTAATAATAGATATTATTTATTTTTAATATGTTCATAATATTTTCCACCAAATAATTTAAAAATACTTTTCAATAATTATTGGGATCCACAACTTCATCGAGTTCGTAAAAAATTAAAACCATCTCATCTCACGATAACTAAAACACAAAATTTTGGCAAGTTTGGATACCAAAACAAAACATAAAATTGCATCTCATCATTACACTTTTTTTAAATTCACATATAAAATATAATAAACAATTCAATATTTTTAAATCTCAATTCAACCTTTTCAAATTCTAAAATAATAATAATATTAAAAATAATATTTTAAATTTTAATCTAAAACTAAAAATTTTTATCTCACATGAATTACATAATCAAACGAGTCCTTTCAAATTAAAGTTGCACAAATACTTAATTATATATACGAATATTCACAATTTTTAAGATCACCAACCACCCTCCATTTCAAACTAATTAAATGGCCGCTATCGAAACAATATTTGACGTACCCAACTAATTGATCCCATTCTTGAAGCGACTAAATTCCAATAGAAATTAAGCCCAAAAAAAAAATCATATTGAGAAATGCTACTATGCTACTTTAGTTATACCGTTCATTTTGTTTTATTGACGTGACATTATTATGTCACGTGTTTTATTTAAAAAAAAAAGAAACATAAACATAAAAGAAGTAGAGTATGAAAACCTAATATTTCAGTCTTGTTTTTTTTGTGTTTTAATGTCATTTTATTTTTAATATATATATAGTTCTAAATATGACGGACTCCCTCCATGCACTCTTCCTGTGCTAAATCTGACTAGCTCTCTCCACCAATTTTTTAGAAGGACTATTCGGAGACTAGATTTTTTCATTATATTGGGTGATATATGAGGCCATGAGACATTATAAAATCATCAACTGTTATAGTGGATTCTACCCTAACAACCTGTGAACGTTTGCTTTTATTTTTTAGATGAACGCGAAAAGCATTGTACCGAAGCTAAAATCACCAATGTGCGTCGGTAATATTGATACTTGCACAGTAACCTAGTAACCCACTTTCTTATATTGATTCCCGCTTTTAAACAAATTCCATGGAAGTATATGCGCAAACGATGAAACGAGGGAAAAAGACAAGTTAAGGCACCGAGCGCTTGCCATAACTAAAAGCAAAGGCTAGGAACAAACGCTAGCTTACACTCATGATCAAAATGTCACTTTTTTAAAGAATATTTATAGCTGATTACATTGTTTTGTTTTCCATGGCATCTACGTTTAATTACTTTATTGCAACACTAGCTATCAGAGTTCGTGAATGCATGTCTTTTTTTAATGTCTTGTTTTATAAATATATAGTAAGGGAAGCACCTGTTAAAGTACGTCATGCGTACATGATCTGATATTGAATTGAATTTATATATAGACCAACATGCATCTGTACGTATGTGCAAGTGGCCTGTGAATGGGCTAAAAAGCTTTGAATAGGATTCTAAAATTAAATATTTATATATATATAAATAAAAAAAAGGGAAAAGGGAATCCGAAAAAGGAAGATATCAGAAAAGACATATATTGTTGATATATACTTGGTGATATAAAGTACACATTTTTATAACAATTTGGAGCAGTTCTACAATATATACAACTTATGATCTCATGTACATATATATATATATATAAATATATATATATGCAGTATCTGCTCGATCTATCTCAGGTAAGTTGAAAACCTACTCGTCTTTTTTTATTCCCACCTTTCAAAGCTTTTATGGACATATATATATATATATAAATATATACATATATATATTTATATCATGTAGAAGTGGGAAAGGTAACCAGAGATCGAGGCCCTAGACACTTAAAAGGTCACTTTTGAAAAAATTAACAACTTCATACTTTCTATTTTATTTTTCATTTCAAAATTAATTTACGAACTGTAATTACTAAATAGATTTAACATGCACGTAATACTCTTATTCCATCATAAGATGTCGTATTATTAAAAGTTCGTGCTTATATAATAAATCTTTATTAGATGATATGTTGTGAGAAGATGAGAATATATAATTTCTTCATAAATATATATAGAGAAATTTTACTCATCAACAACAATTCACTTCCACACTCTCACACCTATAGAAATTTATATTTTGCTCCGAGATCAATTTTGACGATATAAATTCACTACAATTAATAATTTGTAGCGGCGACATTTTTTAATGACAACGGTTAAATTGTGTCATAATAGTGTTTTTGCAACAAGATTATTAGCAGCGACATAAAATCGCAAGAAATAACTATATATTCCGGTGATTCTATTGATTGACACAAAGAATTTACCATAACAATCAAATAGGACATTAGCGGCAACATATATGTCACCGGGAAAAAAATAGCTGTCAATCCTATATTTTCTTATAATAAGGATATAGAATGTGAGATAATAAATAGTGACTAATAATAATATTTTTTTATAATATATATATATTATGAAAAGAGAGAGTATTCCCGATTTCGGGCTCCAAATCAGATGTGAAACTTGAATTCAACAAAGCCTTGCTAATTATTGATAGGCCACGCACATATATTTCTTTCTCTTGAAAATGACAAACAAAAGAAAAAGCTAAATCTTGGACGGACGAAGCTTAGAAGTATTCCAAGTACTTCTTGTGCACATGGAATGAATTGTAGATGAAAAGAAAAGAGGTTGAAACATTGCTTTTGGAGGATCATGTGAGGATCCGAGGGAATTAAGCACGTCAATTGTGCTGTTCATCATAATTCTTATAGATGATCATTTTATAACACATGATCATCAAAATCGACCACATATATCAATATTATTGCAGACATCAAAAGTTTGAATTATGTCTTGTAATTCATCGGTTTTGTGTTGTTTTTTTTTCCCAAAAATAAATAAATAAATAGAGGACAATATTATTCCAATTTTTTATAAGAAATTACCAAAAAGAAAGCAAATCTATTATAAAGAAATTACTAATTAAAGTGTGATGACGTGGTATTTATGCATGGGAATTGGAGTTATGAGGAAGTTCTTGGATGATCTTGGATGCTTTATCCCATGATCTCATTATCCCAATAAAGCGCACTGTCAACGAAATTGGGAACAGAGAAAAACGCATTTCTCCAAGACCAAACAAGCACACACTAGTACTAATGTTTACTATTGTGGCAAAATATCTAAAGATAAAATAAACGAGATTAATTGCCCTTTTGGGACCACATAATTTTTATTTATTTTTATCTTTGTGGAAGTCTATTCAAAATCACGTGGTCTACGTATTTCCTATTTATGAACCATCTCTTTTTTCCATGATATCGACATATATAAATATATAAAAATAAATATATATTAATTACGAATATTTATTGTCTATATATATATATATGTATATGCATCTCGAGGATCGTGGATATATGCATCTACGCTTTACTCATGCTAAACAAACTAGACGAGACGGAGATATCTTAAATTAATTAATAGCATTTTAATTCTTGTAATGACAAACCAAGAAATTATAAACTCACATGCCATAAGTCAATTTGGCTTGCAAAAGTCGCGTCCATAAATTATAAACCGTCGTTTTGGTTTTTTGCCTAAGCTAATAATTTTATTATGAGATGGATACAAATTATATTTTCCGTCTTTGAATTATGATTACTTTTATAATGTATAATTTGTACGAAGAAAATTATTAAATATAAAATTAATTCCTATTGTTTGTTTTAAATTCAAACTAGTCAATGTGCTTTTTATTTGAATTTTTTACTCTTTTTAATTTTAAAAATATCAAATTAATCTGGTTTAGATATAATAAGTATTTCATCTTATTATTACAATTTTTTTTTAAATTTTCACACAAAATATATAAACAATTTAATTTTTTTAAATCTTAAAATAATAATAATATTAACAAATAATATTCTAATAATATTTTATTAAATTTTCAATTTTCATCTCAACTTATCCAACTCACTATCGGCACCTCAGTTTTTAGTCAAATTTCTCTTAACATATAGTTAAAATGTTAAAAATTCCAGTACTAATGACAATTTAACACCGGTCATAGAAAGTTAAAAATTTCAATACGGGAAGTGTACACCACAGTTACAAAGTACTTAAAATTCCAGAAATTCGTTTGACAAGTAAGCAGAGAAAGTTAAAAAAAAATATAAAATCCAAAATAAATAAAAATGAAAGAGTTATAAAAAAATTAAAACCATTAAAAAGAAAATCATAAAATTTAAAAATACTTTATTTGTATTGTTTAATTACAGACATAAATAGAAAATAAGATGTTTCAAAAAATAGAAATGCTGATATAGTCAAAAATATATTTCACAAAAATAAATTTATAAATTTTCATAATTTTATACAATATATTTATTTTATAATAAAAATAATGTTAAATAAGAATAGTTTTATAATCTAATATATTAAATAAATACACGTCAGTCATTAATTTATAAATTTTATTTTTGTAAAATTTTTTTATAGTTAAAATATTTATCTTAAAGTATAGTTTTATAATGCGTTAGATTTAATTATGTGGATAAAATATTTATCTTAAGAGAAAAAAAAAAATAAAAGAGATGGTAAGAAAATAAAAGAAAAGTAGAGAAGAGAAAAGAAACACAGCTGGCTCTCGTGTCGTACAAGTGTCGAGTAATGGGGCAGACCACTTCAGCAAGCAAGAGAACTGTCAAAAGGTGTTTATGGCACTATGTTTCCACTATGTTCAGAATTTTCACGTGCACCGACGCCTTTTCTCGTGGAAAAATGCTCCCCAAACTCACCACTCAATCCAAAAAAGCCCCAAAGCAGCTTGAGTCTCCAATCTTGCGTCATTTTGTCGCTGGATGGTACAACGGCGGGATGTTATATCGTCTTAACGAGTCCTATTTGTGTCATGTTAACAAATATATATTTTATATTTAATAGATTAAGTTAAACATAACCCATTAAAGATTTTGCATCAAAATTTTAAATTGTAACACTACTCATTAAGATAACAGGTTGATACGACATGATTCATTACTGAAAATAAAATAAATTGGTTTCACTCGATCCGTTTATATTAATAGATTGAATAGACCGTTTCAAACAATCCAATCAATAAAATACCAACATTAAAATCTCAACAGTACCAAATACGATAAATATATATTGTAATAATATTAAAGTTATAATTTAAAATATGATAAACACATATTGTAATAAAATTAATATTACCATTTTAGGTTTAAGGGTATATATGTAAATTCAACTTTCTTAACAGGTTATAATAGATTGACCCGATAGTAACTCGTTAAGCAATCGTATCTTAACAAGTCAATTCGTTTTGATTCAAATCCATTAATGCTAAATTCAAACCCATTTTTATCGTATCGTATTCGTATTAAGTTAACGAATCATGTCACATATTATCACCCATATACTTGATAGTTGAGATTTGTATACAATTTCAAAATGGAGGATGATAGTATGTGTTATGGTTTGTCCTTTTATTATTAAATTTTTTAATAATTAAAAAAATGACTATTAATATATTGATGTATATATTTTTATAAATATTTTTAAAAATATAAAAATAAAAACGTGTAATTTGTTCGAGAGATATGCCTAGCAATCACTGCTGGCCGGCATAGTAGCAGGGTTAATTCTTTCGAAAATGACACCTAGATTGGCTGTAAATTGCAAAATGAGAAAAAAAATTAGAGAACGTGTTTTTGAATAAAAAAAATCATATTTTATTATTATGTGAAGTTCCTAAAAATATGTATATATATATTTTAGAAAAAATGTACAATATCTCACTATATTCAAGAAAATTCAAATCATTATTAGATACTGTCTAAGTATAGATAATGAGATATTGGTACGTACATCGGCTATCACAATACCATAATTAAAAAAATTTATAGGATTATCAATTTTAATTTACATGGCATTCAATAATTTTATTATTCTGTGAAGTTCCTAAAAATATACAAATATTAGAAAGAATGTACAAAATCTCACCATATTCAAGAAAATTCAAAGCACCATTAATAGAATCATAGATACGATCTAAGTATAGATAATAGAATTAAAATTCTTATAGAGTTGTCGATTTTAATTAACATGGCATACAATAAGATTAGAGAACTACACGTCTATATCTAGAAACTATAAGCCCTTACTATATTTCAAGGTCAATTAATCAACCTAAACTTAAATTAATTTAAAAAAGGTATATCTTGCTGTCTAAATCAGAAGTTCTGTCGTTCTAAATTGATATGTGAACAAAAGTTATATATATATATTTATATGAAAATTGACTCAGCTATTTTATTTTCATTATATTACATATAAGATAAGATGTGACATATTTAGCATCATTAAATTGATTATCTATTAAATTACTTTTTATTATCTAATATTAATAAATATGTCATATTTTACATAATAAAATAAAAATAAAATAACGATATAGTGTATAACATTACTATATAATAGATATATGAAATACATAAGACGTATTCATAATACAAACATAAAAAGATATTATATAAAAATAAATATATAAAATAATACAATTTCATATAATTTATTAGATTTAATAAAAGAATTTCATAATTTAACCTAATATATCAAATCATTAACTTTATAAATTTATTTTTATATAACATTTTTATGATTAAAATATTTGAATTTTCTTCTATTTTCTCGAATTCGGATAACAATTTATCAATTCAAAAAGGAAAACGCTAGATGTTTCATTGGGGACTCCTGCTGAGATCTAATATGTGTTTTTGTGTGTACCTTTTTTTAAGTTTTTTTTATATAAATTTTTTAATAATTCTAAAAAAAAAAAAAATTTCATAATATTGTTAAAAAATAAATTTTTAATCATGAAATAAAATAAAAAATTATAAAAAAATATTTTTTTATTTTATTTAGTGATTAAAAAAGTATTTTTTAATGATTTTTTTTTTTAACTTTTTGATTAAGAAAATAATTTTTAATAATATTATAAATTTATTTTATTTTTAAAAAATATTTAAAAATATTGAAAAATTTACATAAAAAATAACTTTAAAAAAATTACATCAAAAAACAGTGTAACCCCAGCGGGTGCTGTAGCATTGTCCATTCAAAACAAATTCGGTTCGTGGTTTTCGATTTTATCGATACAATCTTTAGTTCAGTACGGCTGTGTAAGTGTGATCTACAAAGAGTACTTGTGAATAATGAATGCATTGGGCGACTCACTAACATCTCTCTCGTACTTTTTCTTTCGTTTTTTCTTTTTTGCTTCTTCTTTTTGGTAATTACCTCCCCAATTAATGTTCATAAGATCTCGTGTGATTTTTTCGTCAGCATCTGCGATGAGATATTTAGATATTGAGTGCAATTGACATAAAAATAAAAATTAATTTGTAATATTATTATTATTTTTAAATTTAAAAGATTCAATTATTTATTATATTTAATATAAAATTTTAAAAAACTTATAATAATTATATAAAATAAAGTAACAAATTTTTTATATCCAAATCTCTCGTTAATTGTTTGGAAGAATTTTCGACTCATCTCATTTTTTAAATAGTATTTAAATATTAATATTTTTTAATTTTAAATATTCATTTTTATAGTACCTAATAATTATAATTTCTTTAAAATTTTAAAAAATTATAATATTAAAAAATTATATTTTAACTTTATAATATTTTTATTTAATTTTTTATTTATCTTTTTTCAAAATTTAATAAAACATCATAAATCAAATAATTTCATTATTATTTATAAATTATTTTAATATTATTCATAAATTATTTTATTATTATTCACAAATTTCTATCTCATATCGTTCACAAGTATTTCTTGAGAGGAACCTAAACTGTTTACAAGTAGACTTTATGCACGGCAGGGGAACACAATTGTGCCTATATCTCTTTTAAATTATTTTATTATTATTTACTAATAAGTTATTATTATTTATTAATATTTTATTATTATTCATAAAATATTTTATTAGTATTTACATATGACTGAGAAATTCTTAACATCTAAAATGGAACCGTGGCTTCGTTTGTTTTTAGATATGAGATAAGATAAGATGAGATTAAAATTGAAAAGTTATATAAAATATTGTTAGAATATATATTTTAATATTATATTTATTTTAAAATTAAAAAAAATTTAATTGTTTATTTTAATTTATATAAAAATTTAAAAAAGTTATAATGATAAGATGAGAGATTTTTAAAATTTTAAATTTTAATCTTAAAAACAAATAAGACGTAAATAGGCTACGTACGGCGATCTTGTTGAGTGGGGGATCGATCTGGGAACTTTGGAAGGCCCTTAATTAGATTTCGATAAATGTTTCCTCAATACATAACTTTTGATGCTTGTTTTCATTATTTTATTTTCAGAACTTTTTTCTTAATTAATTACCCCTAAAAATCGTAAAACACTTTATGTTGCATTAGAAATTTGGAAAAAAAAGAAAGAAAGAAAGTATTTTTGACATTTTTTGGGTAATTGCATTAACATTAGCAATTATGTGGTGATTGAATTTTGAAAGCATTAGGTTTTGTACGTATCGTCTCCCCTATCAATTATGGAAGTTGGGTTGTTTCATGAATTAACATCTTGAATTATTAATGCTTGTATTTACTATTTTTTAGCTAATTTTACTGTAAATCTCTGAATGTTCTAAACTACGAAGATTTTATTCGTTTGGAAAATGTTTTAATTAGGATGAAAAAATATAAGTCTTATTTTCTCACTCTCTCGTCGAGTCCATTAACCCAGTAAAATTATTTGCGTTGCTTATGAGCAAATCAAGTGCTTGTTCATGTGTGTAGAGTACTATTTGCAAAACATAAATCCCAACTATTGTTTTGCCCATAAAATTTGAGTATAAATAATATAAGGCTTGTGTTTATAAAAAAAAGAAATGATATCTGTAGTTTTATTACGTGTAAATTTTGTGTATTTTTAAAAAAAGAAGAAGATAAATCTAGAATTTATAAGATATTTTTATTAATTTTTTTGTAAAACTGTATCTATCATTGTTCTATATAAGTATATAAATATATATATATATGGCCAAGTTTTTGTAACAATAAAATTGGTACCTACCTATACGTTAGAAACCATAACCAGTGATCCTACAATTTGGCCTAAATTTATAAGACCAGGTGAACAAAACTTCTCTCATTTCTGTACGAGGGATGCAGGTTTAATTAGATTCTTAGAGTTTTTTTTGTTTTATGATTCATAAAAAAAGAAAATAAAAAATAAAATAGAATGTTTTTATTGCCCGTTTGGATGCCAAAGTGATCTTATATAATCTAAAACGATAACTATTTTTGTAAAATCATAGATATTTTGGATTGCGGCAGCTCTTAAAACGTGCTTGAATATGTTTAAAAGTTCTTTACATGAAAAATTATATTATTTAGATGTTATATATCAAAAAATTTTTAATTTCAAATAAATTAAAAAATACGTTTGAGATAAAATATCATTTTTTAAAAAAATTATTTTTTGGATAATGCTAGATGTAATACGAATTTTAAAAAAATTGTCATTAGACAAAAATATCAATATCACTTTCAAATAATTACAACTTTTAAACTTTTAAGAATATGGTCATAATTTTTAAAAATTAAAATAATCGTCATTTCTATTTCAGAAATTATTTTTTTAATTTGTTTACAAACAAATATAATTTAATTAAAAATATTTTAAACATAAAGTTACCAAACAGTAAATAATTTTATAATAATATAACTTAAGTATAAGTTATAAATTATAAATTTTAAAGTTATAAGTTATATTTTACACTGTAATCTCAAATATACATATAAATAATAATATTTTATAAATCTCATTGATGTATATTTAAATGTAAATAGATTAATATAAGTATTTGAATGTACTAATAGGTACTTGAGATGAGTTTAAATTTTGTAAGAGAAGTTGAAAAAATAATGTGTTATATTAATAATTAACTTTTATATTTTATAAATTTTATTCAAATGTGTTGAAATATAAGAAATAAATTAAGAACGGTACTACTTTATTGTTCAGAGTGTACTGTATATTGTTATTGCTTGTTAATTTTTTTTTTAAATTTTTAAAAATTTTAAAAAATATAAAAAATAGAAATATATTAATAATTACTTTTTTAATTATCGTATAAAATTTAAATTCATTTTAATGTATAAAATATATAAAAATATATTTTTATATATATGAGATGATAAAATAAGGGACAAATAGAGGAGCAATATCATAAAGTAACATTTTTTATACATTAAAATGAATTTAAATTTTATACGAAAAACTAAAAAATAATTAATTTAAAATGAGTTCAAATCACTCTTAACAACCATGACCAGTCTTTAGCAAGAGTTGATTGAAGTAACTGGTATATTTTTATATGGACAGTTCGAATCTGTATTCTGACATCTCTTTAAATGCAAGACAAAGGAGAAATGATAGGATTTATCAGAAAAAAGAAAAAATCATGGTATTACGAATTACTCTCCAATTTATCTTTCGGTGAGAACACAGAAAACCCCATGAAGTGGAAAGTGGAAGGGGAAACTGGAAAGTGCTCAGGTAGGGAGCAATTATGCGATGGCGGCATGGCTATGGATGTACGGAAAGCAGATCGTCCACATATTAAAAATAGAAAAATAAAAACAATTTAATTTATCGAAAAGACTAATGAGGAAAAATAAATTAAAATATCATAGTCCCTCCCCCAGTCGCACATACACTAGAGTATTTTTCTGCACTCTTTTGAGTCCTGTTTAGCTATAAATGGGAAAGCACCCTTTCCTTTCTGGAACACAAACTTGGTCTGATCTCTTTCTCTCTCTCAAATTTTTGTTACCTCTTCTTGACTTGTAATTGGTGACTTTTGGTTAAAGCTCTCAGACCTAACGGTGTTCCTGACCACTATACAGCAAGGTAAAATACAAAAATCCCACCAATTCCAGTTCTCTCCTCTTCTGCAGGTCTGCATGTTCATGAGCTAAGGCTGGTGGGCTTTTATGGGTTTTTGTCCCTCAACTTAACCTAGATCTGTGACAGGTGCTTTTCTAGGGTTTCTGCTTATAAATTTCTCCAAATTTAGTAGAAACCAGGAATTTTGCAGAAACCTTTTTTTTTTCCGTGCCATGCTGTGCGATTTTATGTGCCTTATTTTGATTAGTATATATGAGAACGTGAATGGTTTGGTTTTATTTTTTGAGGGATAAAGGATGGCGAGGGAGAAGATCAAGATCAAGAAGATTGACAACGTGACGGCAAGGCAGGTTACCTTTTCCAAGAGAAGACGAGGGCTTTTAAAGAAAGCTGAAGAGCTTTCTGTTCTGTGCGATGCTGAGGTTGCGCTCATCATCTTCTCAGCTACCGGAAAGCTCTTTGAGTTTTGCAGCTCAAGGTATTGCATTTACTTCTTATAGTACTTTTGTTTGTAAGATATCACCCTATATTTTGATCAATATTTGACTCAACTTCTAGCATTCTCAGCTCTTTTGGTTCGTGTTTGTGTTTTTGTGCGTGCGTGCGTGCGATTGAGAGAAAAAGGGGGGTGGGGGTACTATTCAGTCGAGGTAGTTAGGAGGTTCAAACACTATCTTCATAACGAGAAAAGCGAGATCTTTGCCGAAATCTCGTGCTTTCTGTGAACAGATAGCCTCGTATGGTACATATATTCAATGGTATGAACTTTTAAGGGTTTAATATGGGTGTTCAAGCGATCGAGAAATCAGAAGCCAGCAAGGATCTTCCCTGATCTTTTAGATTTAGCCTCCGTCTTCATGCAATAACAGTTCTAACTTTGTTGGTAGTTGCAGCAAAAGGTGTTTCAGCCACGTCGTAAGGAAAAGACGAAAGTCTCAATCAAAAAAATTTCTGGGTGTTTCAGTTTTATGCGTTTTGGGCTTTTACCGTTCGAGATGCCCTTCATGATCATGCCGTACGATTTCAGGATCTTTAGTTATTGATGTTAATTTTTTTTACATGAAATTCTCTTATCCCATATAAAAGTGTCTTGAGACACGTTCCCTCAAGTTATTTCCTTTCTCATTAATCTAATCTTCAGGTGACTCTGTGGTCCTTCCGACCGATTAGATAGTTAAGTACTGTATCTTCGTGGTGTACCGAGAAGTTTGAGCTTCGTGTTGCCTTTTCATGATCATCTTCCCATCTATACATAGTTTAGTGTGCGTGATGGGTGTAATAATAATCTTAGTTATGTTAGATAGCTTGGAAGATCTATGTAAATGTTAGTTGATCATGTTATCTGGAGGTTACTTGATCATGGTTAGATCACTCCTGCGTTCTTCTTGTTGGTTTAACAGAAGTCTGAATCTTTTTCTGTTGGAATATACCTAAAGTAAGGTAACCGTCGTGAGCTATGCCCATAGAATATTGATCTCTGAAGTATTTTTACAGCAATTGATTAGAAAGGAAGACGTGTTTGAGGACTATATATAGACGCCTAGAGACATATATGATAGTTTCGCCTTATGAATTGCAAATTAAATCGTGTAAGCGACACCATATATCAAGCTTTATTAATCTGATGTAAGATTGTTTAGCCAAAATTAACGTGGTCTAAACGTGGTTTTGATCTATTTTGTCTTGATGGTGGTGCCAATTTTCAAGTGAACTACCAATAAGCTTCTTTTGCAATCATGTAGTAAGTACTAGTGGTAGGGGTTAATTGAATTATTAGTGTTGGAAGAGGCGATCTATGTTCTCAGGAAATTGAGTTGGATCAAAACAGGAATTTGCTCAATGAGTAGGAAAATTGAGGAAGAATAGCTTCAGATTCAGTCCAATCACTAGAAAGTAGCCAAACCATCTCGATCGATAATTAGTACTGAAGAGAAAGTGATCTAAGCTTCAGTTTTATGTAATAAAATGATGGTTTGGAGAGGATAAGGAAGACACTTGTTCAAGAGGGTACTGGAGTGTATAATTTCCAATCATTAATGTATGCTTTAGGTAGAGAGCTATTGGCAGGAGAAAGGTGGACTCAATAAATTTATCGTTGATGAAGATGAGACCAAGTCTTTGGTAAATTGAGCGACTATCTTGATCGTCCGTGAGACAAAGTTGAAAAAAAAAAAAAAATTCTTGAACGTAGAATGGCTAAAATTTGTCAAGTTTACTTGAACCAACATTGGCACATAATTAAATAAAAGCTAAGGTTTTGTTTGGAGAATGTCAACGAATAATTAATCACCACTTTCAATTTCTCATTGCAATTTCGAGGTATGATATAAGGTGTCGGATATATTTAACTTAAGTAGCTTTGTAGACATTGTAATTAATCTAAAATAAGTGAATCATAATGTTTTAAGCCCTATAATTGAGGTGAATCAAGTTATTGCTCAAGTGCTACAAAAAATTACTTCTTAAACAAACCTGCACGGCTCTTATGTCGTTATCATGTCTCAGTTTTGTGATTAGGTACAATAGCAGTCATACTAACTAAGTGCTCGTTTGGATATAGTGGTGGAATGAAACTATCTTCTCATTTCTTTTAACTTCAACTAATAATTTGACTACTATTCATAAACCATCTGAACTCATCTCATTTCATTATCCAAACGGATCTTAAGTGATTCAGCTAATGCTTTATACTTAAAAGGTCCTGGGCTCCCAGTATTCTATATGGTATAGCTTATGGTATTTACCTTCATTAATCTAAAGCTATCTATAATTCAATCAAGCTGCATCGATCTTTACACATTGGTGACAGTCTGGTTTGGAAAGACATGATTTCTTACATGCATGATGTTGATATTGGCATTCGTATTTGCTGGGAAAAATTGTTCTTGGCATGATTATATATATGTAGCACTCCCTTCTTGGTTGACATAAATGATCAGCAGCAATTAAGAACATTTAAAAATAACAACGTCGACATTTGAAAAGAACATTAAATGTTGTGTCTTTGATTGTCAGTGAGAGCATGTGATGTAGTTATATTAATAAATGTTACCAAGACATGAGCTAATATTTATAGATACTGTGCCAGATCCATAGTCAAGTTTAGTAAATAGGGGATTAAATTTCCTAACAGCAATCAATGGATCAAGTGTCGCTTCTCTGCTTCTTCATTTCCAACTTATTCTCCACTGTCCTGCATCGTTTGGTTAATTAATATATTTCACAATTCTCACGGATTTTAGTACAAAAGCCCATTTTAGTCCTGGAATAATCCAAATCCAGCAAAACAAAAGTTTCTGTATGTAGTATTAAGATGCCCTATTTTTCTATTTGAAAATATTGGTCCGTTTGATGCCAAATTATTCTTAAATCATGATTTAATTTGTTATAGTTTGGGTGGTTTAGTTTGGAAGAAAATGGTTGGCATCAAGGATGATTGGTAAATTGATCAATGTTTACGTAAGAGTAATTTACATTGTTGAACGATTCTAGACTCAAACTTTCATCGTTCAATCGTGGAGTTTGTGCTCGGGTTGGTTGCAGTATAAGAAAAAAACTATTTATAATGTTTTATATACTGTTATCGCATGTATAAACTCATGGATTATCTTTTGTGAAAGACATAGATAAGGTCTCAACTTTAGTAAGAGGTACAGAGGCCAATCCTTCATCCGGCTAGGCCTAGATCTCACTCAAAAGGAATTTCCCGATCGACTCTTGCTATTGAACATTGATGATCAACTGCCTTGAAGCTGATTTCATCTCTTTATAAATAACCAGGAAAGACACAAGGATACTAAAAGTTCCACTCCGATGAGCCACAATTTAAATGATAGTCATCGGGAACCTTTTATTGTTTTTCCTAGTGCAATTTATAAGGATGATTTTAATTAATGTTACTTTATGAAGAATTTTTGTTATAAATTAGGCGATATATGGCTTATGAACAATATCATATCAATCTACACTACAAGAAAATTACTTATTTATGACTAGTTAATTTCAGCGAAATAACTATTTGCAATTAAAATTGATTGCAAATAATCTTTCGGTTGCAATAAATTAGTCACAAAAATTCGTTTTTCTTGTAGTGATAATTTGTTTACAAGCTAATGGTAAGGTATGGTATATGGCACAAGTCTTATTAAAGAATTTAACATCTTCCAATATGCTAAAATATCCAGAGTATTATTAACTTTAGTTCTTTTTAATTCCCGTTTATCAATTTTTAGTCTTCCATTGTTATTCTCGCATTATATTAATTTCTCATAGCATGACACTATTATATGCCTTTCTCCTACCATAGCTAATTTACTGAAAAGCTATATGTTTTGATATATTCTCTCAGCATACGAATGGGGAACAATAAAGATACTTAGGACTGGTTTGGTTACACAAAATAAAATTATCTCATCTCATATCATATAATAATGTTACAAATTTTTTAAATTTTCATACAAAATATAATAAACAATTTAATTTTTTTAAATTTAAAAAAAATGGTATTAAAAATTAAGATTTTTATCAACTTTCAGTAAAACATTTCATCTTATCTGGACTGCGTATCCAAACGAGGTCCTAATAAACTTTCCTACCCTGCTAATTTTTCATTGTTCAGCTTGGATAATTCCAAGCTGGAAGCTGATCAATTTCATGTCAACCATAATTAATTAATTCCCACAGCTAATTTCAAGGAAGCTGAACAATGAATAAACTTTCCTACACAGCTAATTCATTGTTCTTGACAAAGTTGGTTGACGTGATTGTCCAACACATCTTAATTTATATATGGTGTCAATTGGTATTGTCTGAAATTGGTATGGCAATTTTGGTTCGAGATCTCTTCAAGTTTTTATTCAAATTTGAAGATATTGAACTAAACTTGCGAAGTAGCTTTTACAATATTTATTAAATATTCAATTTTTTAAAAAAGAATTCATAAGGAATGTAATAAACGGTAGTAAAGTCCACTACATAATGTGTTTATATTTATTCCACCTAAGATGCTCAAAGCTTGAATTAGAATTTTGAAATGATTTATTTTTCGTCGGTTACAATTCCGATCACAAATTGTTTAGAATTTAAAGCATGGAGTTATTAAATGGAGATTAACTTTCTCCAATATATAGATGCGTGCATACTAAAACAGGTGGATTGATGAGTATTTTTTTAAGGTACAGAACCTGGTACAGCTTCATGGCAACCATTAGGGCATGTTTGAATAGTGAGATGAGATAAGATATTTTTAGATGAATTGAATAAAATATTGTTAGAATATTAATTTGTAATATTATTATTGTTTTGAGATTTGAAAAAGTTTGGTTGTTTATTATATTTTCTATAGGAATTTGAGAAAATTATAATTATAAGATGAGATGAGATTAATTGAGTGTTTTTATATCTAAACGGGGTCTAATTTTTCTATCTTATGTTTTAGAAGTTCACTTCTTTTAGTGGATCGATCATCTTTCTAACTGTGTTGTCCTTCTTCTTGTGAAGTATGAAGGATATACTTGGAAGGTATAATATGCAATCTAATGGTATTAAACAAATGGATCATCCATCCCTTGAACTGCAGGTAATATATTGCTAATCATATTTCAAGAATTACCGAAAATATCTGATTAAATGTCTGCAAGGACTCCTGTAAGGCTCCGTGTTAATTGACATGGAGGAATTGGCATTTCATATAAATTGTAGATCCAAGTCAGACAAGGGAATGCTGCTTTTATTTTAGGCTTTTTATGCTTTAAGGAGGTCATCTGACCACTTTTTTCGTTATTTTCAGCTAGAGAATAATAATCACATCAGATTGAGTAAGGAAGTGGCAGATAAGACCCACCAACTAAGGTATTAATAGTAGCTAAAGGATAATCTTTCCCAGTATTTGCTGATGGTAATTTAGACATGACTTTTGCCTGCAGGCAGACAAGAGGGGAGGATCTTGAAGGATTAAATTTAGAGGAATTACAGCAATTGGAGAAAATGCTTGAAGCTGGACTTAGCCGTGTGCTTGAGACTAAGGTTTTTGCTGGTTCCTTTCTGTAGTATATACATATCAAACTACGTAAGAATATTTACATGAAGAATCGTGTGGGCCTTGCTCTTTCTCTCAGGAAGAACGGTTGCTGACTGAGATTACTACACTTGAAAGAAAGGTTAGTAAACAGACTCCTTGTATGATTATATTATAATCAAATTTATTGTATTACAAAAATATATTAGAGTGAGTAAAGACATGTTCAGTTGTTGAAACATAATGGTAGTACGGGTTCCTTTATGGACATTCATCAAGAAAAAACAAAGGAAAGATGCTTCTTGGCTGTGTTCTGATTCCATATGTGGCGCAGTCCCTCGAGTGGTTTTAGTCCGACTGGCAACTGGCGAAACCTACGTTGTGTTTCATTAGAGAGAGATGTCTAGCTAGAATGAGACTTCATGAATTGATAAAGAGAATTATTTCGTTCTTAACATGCTTAGCCAGACCTAGCTAGTCTTGGCTTCAGTTTGGTTTATTTTTCTGAGATGTTGTAATTCTCCTTACCAACTAAGTCCAAGTTTTAATGCTTCCTTTGTTCACTTGTGTTCTTGCACTGGCTACCAAATGCAGGGAGCTCAGTTGTTAGAGGAGAACAGGCAATTGAAGCAGAAGGTAAGAATATATTTGTTTGATTTGCTTTGTTTGTTTGTTTGTTTTTACATTCTGCACAAAATGGGGGATGATATTTTTGGATTGCAGGTGATGATGTCTTCCAAGGGAAAAAGGCCTGTACTTGTGGAGTCGGACATCCTGGTCCAGGAAGAAGGCATGTCGTCGGAATCTGTCACCAATGTCTGCAGCAGCAGCGGTGGCCCCCCTTCTCTAGAAGACGACAGTTCTGATACATCTCTCAAATTAGGGTAAAAGCACACCCAGAAAAATATTGTTTTCTTCTTATTCTTTTTTCAACCCATATTTCTTAACAGTAAGTCCTAGTGTAAGACGAGCTGGCGTCGAGACATATTTTCAAATGCATTTCCCTTGCATGCTGGCGTCTTCGATAACTAACAGATACTATATATATTGTCCCTTACGTCTTCCTTGAATTTCTTGCAGGCTCTCTCTTCTCTAGCTGAAATTGAGGGAAGATGGAGCTGACTCATGCAAGAAATAAGCCCTTGGAGTCTGGTCATTTCAAGATGTCAACGAGTTTAATCAAATTGTACGAGGAACTAGAACAGAACTTGTTCCGGTCCCCTTCAGTATGTCATGTTATTTTTCCCTTTTGTACGTAAATTATGTTGTGACTTATCCTAATTATTCGTATCTGTATGCATGAGAAGTCGATCTCTAAGTGATCTTTTTTACTATTACAAACCCTGGCCTCCAAGGTGCGTGCGTGCATGCATGCTAGGCTATTCCAAACTAATTTAGGCTGTATCGAACGGCCTATTATTGCGATCTTTGTATATTATAATAAGAAGATTAATACTACGTACGACTTTCTTGTAATGCCTCGGCGGATGGTCCCATGTATACGTGAAAAGCATCTAAGAGAAACCTCGAAATCAAGACCTTAATCTAATGAGCTAGGTTTGTTGTCAATGACATATATGCAATAACTTCCTCCGATTCCGCCGATTCCTTGCTGCATGCAACGGGTATTAATAATATAGAAATGATACGAACAATCATATGTTGCAACCAGCGTGTCCATGTCTCTTTTTTTTTTTTTTTTTTTAGCCCTTCCTCTTCCTCTCCCTCTCCATTACGCTCTACCTCTCTCCGCTGAAATTTCATTTCTCCCTTCTTCTCTATCTCCGTTTGACCGCTCCATCTCCCTTGAAGATGCTTAGAGCTTCATGCATGTCCGTCTCTTTCAAGAAACCAAACAAGTATGGTCTCCCTTTCTCAACAAAGATACAACCATTGAAGCAAACTTTTAAGCTGCAGTGAAGCATCTCTACCTCGTAGCCGTCACCACACGTGAATCCCTTTAAGCAAGGTAACTCTAACCATCTCTCAAGGCACTGCTTCACATTGGAGACTATAAAAATAGCCCAGCAAACCTCCCCTTTGTCATTGCTCCTCTGTCTTAAAGCGCCAAAACAGAGCAATTTTGTGCTCTCAGCCAAGATACGTTCCACGCACAACCACCCACACACGCACATGGACTCCTCACGAAGAAAGACTGAATGCTAAAAGCAACACTCACGTTGAGCCTTCGATTGAAAAAGAAAAAGAAATTCTTCGTGACTGTATAAATTTGCTCTGTTTTATGGAAGAGAAACAGAGGTGGCTGGCCGTGCATGTGAGTTGTGTAGAGGCTTAACATACGGTGGTAGTGGATGAACTGGATGGAGGTTTACGTGAAGATGGAGGAATTGGCGAAGGTTTACGTGAAGGTTCAGTTGCAATGTACTGGTAGTGCATGCATGATTATTGCAAAGACCACTAAGTAGAAACCAAACTTGATCAACCGAAACTTCTTCTCAGCAGAAGGAAATCTGAATGGATCGGATTCCCTGTGCAATGAACTCAGGGACAGTCATGCAATTAATGAGAGATGTTATATCATAAATGTTTATGTTGTCACCCTCCAAGTCCGACAAAATAACAACTTGATAATAGGTGGACGCCATGATAACTAAGTGAACGATATAGCAGATAGCCCACAAGATGAGCTCCATTGTCGACATGCTTTGTTTTCAGAACTGGAATTTTGAAAAGTAGGAATAGATTTGTGTTTGTGTCAGTGAAGAGTGCTTTGTTTTCAGAACTGAAATTTTGAAAAGTAGGAATAGATTTGTGTTTGTGTCAGTGAAGAGAGTAATTGGAGGGAGATTTTTTCCTATTGAAATGAAATGTTGTTTCATTTGAAAGCATGGGATTGTTTTTGGCAGAATAGTTGAAAGAAATGGCAGTAGGAGTAGAAAAAGTGGGTCCTAGGTATTAGCCGGTTATGCTAAGGTTGTATTTGTCGGTTGTATATATCATTTTTGTCAATAATAATTATCCAAACACAGTGGAGATGTGGTCCAAGCAATTAACCATACAACAGTACTACTGGAGACCTGTAGTCCAATCAATTAGTTTGCATGCTAACTTTCTTCATTTAGCTAGAGTTAGATAATTTGTGTGGATCACATATGTTAAGATATATGTTGGAAAACAAGTTTCGGTATTGTTTGCGCAGATTCCGTAGAATTTATGTATGAGTTCTATTATAATTTAAGAGTAAAATGGACATAGACAAATAAAATGGTTTTAATAATATTTGTTGAATATTTAATATTATTTGATAAACTCACTCGATTATTTATAAATAAATGTTGTAAAAATTAAATTTATGTGTTTTTCTCATTTTAAACTTTCAAATTAGGGTAGTGTTAGCGTACTGCCCAGCTTTACTTTGACTTGGCCGTGCCCGCTAGTACAAATCTCCATTTTCATTTATCTATTTGTTTATTTATTATATTTTTTTAACATATTTAAAATTTTTTAAAAAATAAAAATATATCAATACACTAAAATTTACTTAAGCGGTCTAAATGAGAAGACAAAATCAGGCAGTATACTAGTATTTTCCTGCAAATTAAAGTAGCAGCTCGATGATCTATATCTTTGTCTTTATAACCGCGAAGGGAAATTGGAAATAATGCATGCTGTCCCTATTGATCGATTTTTCAATCATACCTAATACTACTTCCTTGCTAAGCGAAATATACATAGATCGAAGACAAAAACCATCCGGACGTAAATGTCGCACCTGTACATAGTTTTAAATAGAACCGATATTGCAGAAGTAGAAGTTTTTTTTTTAATAAACAGAACACATTCATTCATTAAAAACAGACATTACAAAGTTGACATGAAACAAACAATACAAGCCAATTACAATGTCAATAACTTCTCAGCACACTTCCGTGACCGACATGGTCTAGTCCAGACTATAAATCTTTAAAGACCTAAGTCTAAGAGACAGTACAACTCTGTCCACAACAGATGTAACAAAGCCCCTACCCCGACTAGGCAGAGTAGGGTGCACCAAACCCCAACTAAGCGGAGGGGAGGACACAGCTCTTCAGCTTTTCAGACCTTAGTCCAAGGAGACGATTTTTTTTTTTTTTTTCTAAAAAGTAAAGATAATGCAGAAAATAAAAGTACAATAAGAAAATTTGATTGCATCTTGAGAAGAGTGTGATCCACATTTTCAACCTTGGAAGAACTGTAAAATAACACAACAGCAGCTGAGGTGGCACCCTAGAGGGATGGCGATCAGTCTGGTCAGCAACAGTTGGTAGTCCTGGACCCAACGCAGCCGTGCGTGGCAGCTGAAAAGCACTCGGTGTTGTGGTGCATGGGTTAGACGCGTTTGTGGCCCGAAACTTTGGGCAGCGCTTATGGCTCACGTGTCGTTCCATCGGAAAATTTCTTTGCTAGTTTAAAAGATTGGCACCTTGGGAAGCCTATGGAGGGGTGTGTGGGGGTTGTCGGACATTGGAGAGTAACAGATTGGACTTCCTCCATCCTTTGCATTGAAAAAATACTATAAAAAATAAAAATAAAAAAAAAATAAAAAAAAAAAGAAGAAGAAGAAGGAGGAGGAGGAGAGAGATGAGAGAGAAGTGAGATGAGTGACAGAGGGAAGGAGGAGCCAAGGCTATGCCTGCTCTTTCAGAGCTCTGGGTGTTTCTAGAGAGAAAAGAGAGCTTCTCTCTATATTCCTAGGGCCGACCCTTTCCACCCAGTAGTAGAAGGTTAGCAGATCAAGTTTATGCAAACCATCTTAATAATGAAATATGAAGCACGTGTGTTTTGTAAATTGTTTCTAAAGTTACAGATAATACACATATAATTATTTTTTATAATTTTAAATAGACAACATTTATAATAAACTTGGTAAAATGTTGGGAATGTAATTACAATAATTTAGGTTAGTTTTGGATATTGAGATGTAAATTTTTAGTTTGAGATGAAAGTTAAAAATAGAAAAAAATATTATTTTTTAATATTATTATTATTTTGAGAATTGAAAAAATTGAATTGAGATTTAAAAAAATTGAATTATTTAATATAGAAAATTTGAAAAAATTATAATGATGATATAAGATGAGACGAGAATTTTGTGTTTAAAAAAACTTCCAAACCTAACCTAGTACTTGGCACATCAAAATTCTAATCAAATCATTGAAGAATTTGACTGACATGGGACAATAGGAGGGCGCTTGCTCTCTCTCTCTCTTTCTCTTCTATAATTTGTTTGTCGAAGTATGACTGTATCATTTAGATTTAGAGATGAGTTGAGGTGGTTTGTGAACACTAAAAAATAATATTTTTTAATAGTATTATTATTTTAAGATTTAAAAAAGTTAAATTGTTTATTATATTTTGTGTGAGAATTTGGGAAAGTTTTATTTTGAGATTTGAAAAAGTTGAATTGTTTATTATATTTTGTGTGGAAATTTGGAAAAATTGTTTTGGGATTTGGAAAAAAAATATTATTATATTTTATGTAAAAATTTAAAAATGTTGTAATGATGAATATAAGATTAATTAAGATTAGTTGAGGAGGATTATAAATTCAAATAAGGCCGAGTGGCCAAGCTATCTTTTCAAGGATAATACAAAAGAATTATATAAAAATAAAAATAGAAAATGATTTGATTTTATATAATATATTAATTTTATAAATATTTTTTAATTTCAAATCTTAAATTATTTATCTAATTATTATGATTTTTTTAAACTATTAAACAAAACATATAAAATAATAAAATTTTTTTAATTTTAAAACAAAAATAATTTTTGAACTTTACAATATTTTTATTTAATTTTTTCTCTCATATTTTTTAAAACACAATAAAATATCTTATCTCAAATAATTTTAATGTTATTCGTGTGATTACCCAAACATTCCCAACCTTCGTAATATTATTAAAGTCTAGAGGGAGATATAAAGAAAGGAAAATACTATTCCCACATACAAATTTTAAGGAAGATTTTTATCGAATTGTATTTTATTTATATTTTTATTTAATGATTCAAGAAATATTTTTAAAGAAGTTTGTGTTTTTTATATATTTTAAAAATGTCTAAAGTGTTTAAAAAAAAGGAAAAAAAAAATTGCCTGTGAGAAAAGGCCAAATTCGCCAATTTGTTGACTCCGTATTTACATTTTTGGTCTGAATAGTGAATGGTACTGTACACCAAAAGAGCTCAAACCATGGCATCAAGGATCAACGATCTTGGAGGAGCTCGTTGTATATCCAAAAAAACCTCTCGCTTCTCTTTAAACCTTTTTCAACTTAGACTAACGAACGGGGGTGGGAGCTTCGGCTCTTCCCCCCTCCCTTCTCTTTTGTCCATTTTACGTTTTGGTGTAGTGTGTTTTTTGTGTGTTTTCCAGGTTCAAATAAGGGGAGGATCGTCGTTCGGGTCTTTCTAATCATCGCCTCTCTACATGTGCCCAACAGGATGATGCCTAACCTTCAATCTTCAAGATCACCAAATCCGACGTCCATCAGAGTGGCGTGTAGCCTGCACGAGCAGGACAAAAATTCTAGACCTTGTCGATGCGTGGTCATCAAGCACCATCGATGAGACCTTTGCCGACACCACGCTCGGCTTCTCTGGACTCCCTAACTCCGGGGTTTCCAAGAGCGACTGTCGGTTTTCCTTCCTGAGAGACCAGTGCCCTGCACATGCCACTACCTACTCATCTAGCACTGTTCATCGGTTTTTTATTTTTTGTTTCTTGTTTCGTTTTAGTGTTTTGTTTGTGTTTATTTTTCTGTTTATCTGGTCTTTTGTTGACCCGAGTACGATGTTGAGGATCAGACACAATCTGGGACAAGAGCTTTTTGAGAATGGTGGGCGATGTCATGGCTGGTAAATTGTACAACCAGTTATCGCGCTTAGATGCTGCCTGTGCAGTGGAGGCTGTTGTGTCCGTGCTTGAGTTGGGTGCTCGTGCCGTCAGGGTTCAAGATGTCGATGCTTGCTATGGGCATGATGTTCGGAGTCACACTAGTGCTTGTGATTCTGTTGATTAGTTGTTTATTAGTAGTTGTTTAGTTGTTAATGGGTCTATTTGTAGTTTTTTGTTTAGTTTAGAATTAAATAAAATAGAAATAAATTATTGGATTTAGTATTCATAGCAATGCCCTATACTTTTCCTCCCTAAGAGGACAAAGAGAGCCTTCAAGTTCTGTTTTACAGAACGCTTTTTCTGTTAAGATAGAGTTTGTTGAGAAGTTAAGACAATGTCCGTCACAAAAATATTTGTATGGAAAAACCCCATAATTTATGTGTAGTTTGAGTTATAGTCTAAATTATTTAATGTATTGATAAGTTATAATTGTAACTTCAATTGATTAATGAAATGAGACTATTTCCTTTGCGCCCCGCGGCCCCCCGCCGCGGGGGGGGGGGGAGGGAAGGAAGCATCAACGATCTCAAAATTGTAGGCTCTCCTCAAACGCGTATGAAGCACATTATATTAATCTTGTGATTAATTAAAGGGAAAAACTCCCAGCTGGTCGTGTGGACACCGGCCAATAAAATTTCGCCATGTAAGATATATAACAAATTTTCATCTGCATTCACATGCACTCGATTCCTTCCTTATTCTCCTCTCTTCCCTGCTCTCTCTTTCTTCTCCCCCTTCAACTTCCTCCTCTCTCTATCTAAAATGCAGGCTCCTCGCTCTCCTCATTTCAATCCTATCAATGCTCACACAAAAAGAGTGAATACCGAATAGCAATACTATCATCGTCGTCGTAGCCTCGGA
>QEOT01000399.1:98707-139904 GCA_003123785.1 Pterocarya stenoptera
GAAGGATGTAGCTCAAACTAATAATGTATGTAGCACTTCAGGTTAGTACAGTTCAACAACTTACATAAGTTGATCTTTATTCTTGTTCATTTTTGCAACCCCTAGGGGTTGGCTCGAGTGGTAAAGGCCTTGAGCTTAGGGCTAAAGGCCTTGATCTTCTTGGGTGCAAACAATTTCTAGGGCCTTCTGATTGAGGGATTTTCTCCTTGAATTACCTGTGGTGCACATGTGGAAAACTTCTTGCTAACGGCTTGTGCACTCCCGGGATTAGTCGGGACATTGTTCCTAGACACCCGGTGCCAATAAAAAAAAATCCTGTTCACTCTTGCATTTATTTAGTTTGACTATGTAACACCCCCTTCTAGTAAGCTAGAGATGTCACGTGTTTTCATAAAAGTGATCCGGCAAGAGATCTCATATTTAATAAAATAAAATTTTCATTTATTTCATAAAAAGAATTATTTAATAAAAACATGTCTCCAAATAATATTAAATAAAATAAGCTGAATATAATTTATGTCATAAAAAAATAGTTTATTCTAAGAAGTCTGGAATTTAATCAACTGCTCCATCTAAGCGTGGCTTGCTTACTTTTAATCATCATTATGCTTACCTGGAGTGGTTTTAAAACATAAAACAAACTAAAATGAGTCGATGACTTAATAAGAAACCCATCATAACTTAAACATACTTAACATAAGGTTTTTCATAAAACATTTCATGTTGAGAACTTAAAATCATGAATGTTCATATGCATGCTATGTCATGTATGACTTATTTTGGCTTATCTTATTTATCATACTAGTCCATACACTTAATCCTATGTGTAAGATTGTGCACCGGCCCCACATCCCGCAGCCGCAAGGGGAGCCACTAATAGCATTCTAGCGTACTATGGTAGATCACACTTGCGTCCGTGGCTTGTATGTCCACTCATAAATCGCATTAGTACCATGCATCTATTGGTCAACTTATTAACTATTATGAACTTATCTTACACTTGATCTTTTGAAAGTTTACGTGTTTTATGTAACATGAGATGCATAATATATACATAACTATAATATGCGGAATGAAACATGATGAATGACGTGCTTGCAAATATCATGACATGCGTGGTACATAAACACTGACTTCTAAAGAATTGGATTTAATAATAATATATATAACTAACCAGCGTATGCTAATCCTAATTTATGATCAAGTTACTTACCTCACAAAGCTAATGCAATATTTTCGGCATGAAATTAGTCACCTATAAAATAGACATAATTCTGTGAAAATATTTCCAACAAGTAATACTAATTAGGCATGGGTTTTTTTGTAATTTAAACATCTTACGATTATTTATGTGGGTGGGAGAGTTACGTGAAAATAGTGGAAGAGGTCTGGAGAAACATCAAAACCACATGTTGTAGAGTAGTGTAAATATGAATAAAGGGTAGGATTGTAATTGAGCTTCCAATTAAAATTCTATACCTTATGGAAAGTTACCCAACACTTTTGACTTGACTGACAATGGCATGATTAATACTACCTACATAGCTTCCAGTGTGATCGGATGTTAAACAAATGGATGAATAAAAGCCATTGAAAGAGAGACAGATAGCAAATTACATTAGAGAGGAGGGGAGAGAGAGTAGCAAGGTAATTGAGCTTTCAATTTTTTTTAATGCTATATGAAAAAGCTACCAACAATCTCCTTGGGAAGTACAACAACCACTAACACATCTATTTTAAGGTGTCTGATGCTAGAAGAAAATAACATAGAAGAAACAAGGTGTTCGGTAGCGGGAGAAAAATTGACAGAGAGCTTATTGAGAAAGAAAATTGCGCGAAGGATTGGGGAAAGGGGGATGCTACGGAACTGGTGACTGAGCCGAGGGCTATGGCAGCAAAAAGCTTCGAGAGGTCCAGAGATATGGACGTGGCTTGTCGAAAGGAGAATAGGCTTGGGGTGCAACCTGGTTTGAGGAAAGGAAAGACTACGTTGTTGTGTTGTCTTGTTCTGTTTTCAATTTTGCAAGGGAGAAGAGATATATATAGAAGGAAGGGATGGTTGGACGAGTTTAACTCGAAGTCGATCATTGGCTTCCATAGGATGAAACTCAGTCAGTGGCTAAGGTTCTAATAATCGGAAGAGTTCTATACAAAGATCAGTAGTTTACTTCAAGAGGGACTCGGTCAATGGATTAGGATTAGAAACTTAGTAAAAGAAATAAACTGATAATTTAAATGAGGAGAATTCCAATCCGAATATTTATCAATTAATAATAATACTATTCGAAAATAAAAATGTTTAATAATTAAATAATAACTAGACTAAAATCAACTTATTTTATTGTTTTATTTATGTGTTTATTTATTAGTATTTCCTGATCTGTATGTTACAGACTAGCACTTTAAATAATTTCAAACTCTTATTATTCATCATTTTTCCCAATAAAAAATGATTAGCACTTCAAATGTTTTGTTAGTTTAAAGAAACTAAGAGTTTTCTGATATTAGCACACTTTCTCGCCAGTAGTTTTCTGATATTAGCACATTTTCTCTCCAGTTTTTGTACGAATACTCACTTCCCTTTCAATGACCTTTAACTATGGGTAATTAAACGATATCAACTCAATGTCATACATAAACGGTGAGATTAAAATTTAAGAGTTTAGAATATGAGGTGGATAAAGGGGGGCATATTATCATTTAGTCTTTTAACAAAAGAATTCTTTTATTAGATTAATTAAGATGGAAGGTTATGGTTGTAAGTAATACTAGAATCCCTAGGTGTTGGCTTAAGAGATAAGAGTCTTGGCCTTGGATGTATGCTTTGTCTTAGTCTAAGGTTCAAACCCTTGGGTCACTGGGTGCAAACAATTTATAGGGGCCATTGAACTCAAGGAATTTTCCCTTGAAATTACTTGAGATGCACTCACGGGAAACTCCTTGCCGAGGGCTTGTGCACCCCTGTGATTAGTTTGGACTTTTTTACGGATGCCAAGTGCCAATAATAAAAAAAAAAGTAATACCAGTTATTAAAAATGGTTGCAAGTGAATACTTATAGGTAGTCTATATCATTACTTTCAGTGAGGCTCTTATTACAATTCAATCTATATGTATATAAATACCATTTTTAGTATTTACATATAAAAGTATATGAGACATACTCTTTGGATCATTTAGGTTTTAATATATGCATGAACCCCATTGTCTTGAATAGGATCTTGAATAGGATGTGGCTTAATATTATTTTTTGAAACTTTGTTAGTTTAGATTTATGCTTTCACGTTTGTTAGGACATAAGAGTCTTAAGCTCACAGTAGTTTAGTTTCGTGGTTTGCTAAGAACCTTCACACGTGTCAATTTCCAGGCATTGAGGAGTTAAAGATTGCAGTTTTTGACCCTAATTGGTCCCACAAACAGGAAGTGATCACCTCTATGAATGTAAAGTACATGGCTGTATGGAATGTCATGGTTGAGTAAGTTTTTTAGTTTTCCTTAATTATGTATTTTATTTTTCTTATATTTTTTTTTCACAACTCAATAATGTTTCTTGTTTCGAGTGAAAACCGAGTAGTCTTATAAGCTGTAGGGTTTGATAACTATCATTCTATATTGGATTTTGCTAACTTACTAAATATAAAGGATAAAAATTGAATGATGCTATTACCTAAACTTATGTTGTCTTCCATCCCACAATGAAATTTCAGATTAGTTGTTACTTTAGAGCGATATTCTTCTCCTATTCTTTTGCACTTCCAGTGTACCATTGGTTGATTCGCAACAATGACATGATAACTTGCTAGTATTCTGGAAATTATGACCTGGGCATTGTTTTGTGACAGTCAAAACTTATTCTTTTTTGTTGTAGTACGGACCTGGGAATGGATGGGGATGAATTACATGGACAGAGGCATTATATTCCAAAGTGAGTGAAAATTTACCTATAACTCAGTCTAATATATATGTAAATTTTGATGCACTTGACTGACTTTGTTACAATGTTCTTCTGTATTCCTGCAGTTTTTTCTTTATGTGTTTGTCTTTTCTATTTATATTCCTCCATGTGTTGTTTTTCTCTTTTGATGCATGAATCGGCTGAGATCCTTTCATGCATTTGCATGAAACACCCATGTACGCCTTTTTGATGGCTTAAATGATCAGTAAATGAGATTATAAGAACCCGATAAAACTGTCAGAATGGTTTTTTGTAAAAAGTATAGCAGACAGAAAGAGACTTGTTTGGTTGTTAAAATTAAAGCCCATTTTGTGTCAACTTGCCCTCAGCAGAAGATTTTGAATTTTCATTACATCAGATAATGGCGGCATTTTGAGAACATTTGTTGAATAAATTTTCATTCCTCCCCTTTTTGAAGAGAAATGCTATCTTTTTCAGACTATTCATCTTGTCATACTTCTTAATGGTAGCTCTTGTTTAACTTTTTGCTGTAGAGCACAATATGCACTGGTCCTATTTTTGTGGTTTAGTACTGTATTGTGTACTGAATAACTGAGACATGTTTATATACAGTTTTGATCAGCCTTTTGAAGATGTTATCTATCCAAAAGGGGACCCTGATGCTGTTTCCATCAGTAAGAGAGATGTTGATCTATTACAACCGGAAACATTCATAAATGATACAATCATTGATTTTTACATCAAGTACGTCCTATTCATTAATTATTGTTTTCATTTAAATATGACGTATCATTTTTTTAGTTGGAGTTTGTGTCTTTGCTGGACTAATTTTCCTTAGTCCTTACTGCATAATTGGACAGTCATTTTTGAAGGTCAAGTGTACCAAAAAAAAATCTCTTTTACTTTCTCCCTTTAAAAAACTGTTTCTTCCAGCCATTTGCAGGTAGCAGTTATGATTAGTCTCCGCTGACTTCTTTTCAAAACTTGAATTAAGCTTATCTAAGTTACTAATGGAGCTGTAATCAATATTGAATCTGTTCTGATTATAGGTTTGCTCCTATATTTAAGTATTCCTCTTAAAATGTCTCTTTTTGTACTAGTAAGTAACTCGCACTCTAATTGGGGGTTGAACCAATGACCTGACCCCCACCTTCTTATTGGGATGGTGGATGCGCCATTGGACTTAAAAAGACTATTGACTATTTAGAATTGTATTTGGTTGGCAGGTATTTGAAGAATCAGATTCGACCTGAGGATAAACACCGTTTCCACTTTTTTAATAGTTTTTTCTTTCGGAAGCTGGCTGACATGGACAAAGATCCAACTAGTGCATCTGACGGTAGGGCTGCTTTTCTACGTGTTCGTAAATGGACGAGGAAAGTTTATATATTTGAGAAAGATTACATATTCATTCCTATAAACTTCAAGTAAGATTTTGAACTCAAAATCTTCTTATAGGGTAGCTTCTATTAAATTTGGGCACTAATGTGAACTATATTTGCATTCTGATTACAGTCTGCATTGGAGCCTAATAGTCATATGCCATCCTGGTGAAGTGGCTAGATTAGAGGGTATGCCCTCTTCTGGAATGAATTACCTATTTTTCTTAATATTCCTGTCATTCATTATTTTGTAATGTTTTCAGATGAAGATTTGGAGAAGTCCCCTAAAATATCATGTATATTGCATATGGATTCTATCAAAGGAAGTCATACGGGTATAAAAAATCTTATTCAAAGGTAGCCTTGAAGTTTTGGAAGTCCATATTTTTTTGTTTCCTCACATTATTTTTTTTTTTATTAGTATTTACTGACATTATTTACCATGTTATTTGGAAGGTAACACGGTAAATAACACCTATCAAAAAAAAAATTACCGTGTTATTTGGAAGAATATGCAGCCTTATATGCAAATATTAGTTTATTTTTGGCTTCCCATATGTTTATCTCATTGTATGTGTGTGTGTGAGAGAGAGTGGGAGAGAGAGAGAGAGAGATAGAGAGAGAGAGGAGATACAAAGTGTTTTTGGAGATGATTTCCCTATGTTAAACAATGTAGTTCTTACATTCAAAACCCCAAATAAATTGCATGCCATCAAATAATATCTGGAGCTTATGTCATCAAATAATATCTGGAGGTGCCATCAAGATAGACTCTCTCCCTTTCAAAGCTCCCTTTCATATCCCTAGGAATTGTACCAGAATATCTGGAGAATGGCCCTACATGTGTACTTAAAAAAAAAAATGTAAGAACTACATTGTTTATGGCTCAAAATTCAAATTGTGCGTTTCAAATCATTTCCTCTCCTTTTCACTAATGACTCTAATGTTTCTTATTGACACAATTATATTTTCTGTCATTCTAAACTTGTTTTGTTATAGCTTTTCGGAAGTTACATCTTGCAAAACGTTGGCATACTCATTACAACCTTGAAATGACAGTTATTTGTGGGAAGAGTGGAAAGAGAGGCAAAAAGAGACACGGGAAGATATCTCGTCCAAATTCCTCAACCTGCGGTTTGTCTCACTTGAGGTATTGCCCCTAGTAAAGTTAACAACTTTAGCTACTTAGGTGGGAATTATGGAAAAAAAGAACTTGAAAGCAGCTTTTATCAGCCCACCCACAATAGGCAAGATGTGGAGGTTGAGTAAAAATGTTATTGTCGTCAAATCTTTGCTTGTAGATTTTGGGACTTTTGGGAGTGTATGTGTAAATGTCGTCTATTCTTGGTCGTCGTGGATTTGTTATCATAGCTTTGGATCTATATGCAAAACGTAGTTAGAAATGAAGCAATATGCTGAACTATAATAATTACAAATTAATGTACAGTAGGTGTCCCTGTTAGTTGAGTCTCTCTAGAGATTCTCAAGTGCAAAGACATTGTGTAATGCTCATGCATATTGTGATGATGCGCATTACATTGTGATGTGAGAATGTAATTGGGTCAACTCATGTTCTGTTGATTATTAAACTTCTTGTTGAATGTTATCAATTTGACAGATCAAACTGTTCATGTGTGGTTTCGTACAGTGTGTTTGCAGTTAAATTCATGTTGGTCTCTGTTTATCACGACTACCAGTTATTTTCACTTTCCTAGCATATAATTTGCTTTAACGTATTTTCTCTTTTTCTCACTGTACTTATTAAAACTCTCTCTCTCTCTCTCTCTCTCTCTCCCTGGTGTGTATTCTCGTAATCTTCTGACATTTTTCCATTTCATTCCATTTCAGCTGCCACAGCAGGAGAATTCATTTGATTGTGGTCTGTTTTTGCTCCACTATCTGGAGCTCTTTTTGGCTGAAGCTCCTGATAATTTCAGTCCATTCAAAATAATAAATCCCTCCAAGTTTGTAAGTCTGGTTCCTCATGAACATCTTAATCTTTCTTTCTTTTTTTTTCCCAGTTTTTAGTTCCTTGAATATGATCTTGGTGAGTGACTTCTGAAAAGATATTGAACAAAATGCTGACATATTGCATTTTTTTAATTGTGTAAGCTTTATAATTTTTTGGAGTCAACTACTTATTAAAAAAAAAAAAATTTTGGAGTTAACTTCCGTCAAAGAGAAGCTTTGAGTTTTTGAACTTTTGTTTAAATTGACTTTTCTTTGAAACCTAAGCACTCTGAAGTCCTGAACCCTCTTTCCTGAATTTCTTTTAATTTGAAAATTGATACTCTTAACATTTTTCGGGATTAGTTGGGACGCTGTTCTCAGACACTTGGTGCCAATCAAAAAATAATAATAATACAAAGTTATATTTCTTTCCCCAGCTTAATGTGAATTGGTTTTCGCCTGCTGAGGCTTCCCTCAAGCGAACTCTTATCCAGAGGTTAATATTTGGACTCCTTAAAAGTTCTCCCGAAGTCTCTTCAGCTGCTTGCAGTGATGAAGAAGCGCCCCCTGAATTTCCAGTGAACAATAAGAATGAAACTTGTCTGGAGTTTCTTTCCGGGAGAGGCAGCCCGTCAATTGATCACCAAGACAATATTTCTAGTTGTCAAGCTCAACCAGGTCTTGAAATGACTCTACTATCAGCATCTTCTATGAGTTCCCAGTGTGTTAACAACTCAGGCTTGGTACTCAAAGAGTTCCTTGAGTCGGGAGCCACTGCGGGATCCTTACTCGGACAATATTCATCTTTTGACCACCCATCATCTTATTACCGACTCAATGGTGCTATATCACCATCAGAGGTATTAAGGTTTATTCTTTGTTTCTTTTTATTTTACTAAATGTTGGTCATTCCACTTCATACTGTTCTAGTGTTTCTAGATGTTGCTTCATCATGTGTATTTGTTTGTCTTTTCTGAGCGTGTTATGTGGAGTTGTTGAGTTTGGAAACAGGAGTGTCTGTTGATAACACATAAACTGATTTAGAATTTTCCCTCTTATGCTATGCCATACTTTGGAATAATTTCTCTTTGTGCCTATTTTGTGTTATATTAAGCCACGGAATGAAGCTAATAAATACTGTGATTCTAAGTTCTTTTGAAACTAACTGCAGTAATTGCACTTCTAATGCCTTGTCTTTTTTTCCATCCTAGGATGATGCAGAAAACAGTGACCACTTTGTGTATTTGCCTTCCGGTGATGGTGGCTTTCAGCAAATACTTGGCATGACACCCCAAGCACATAGTGTTCCATATTCAGCGAGAGCTTTTAGAGGTGAAACTTCTTATAGCTTGGGGATCTCTGTGCAAGAAGAGCGTGACAATCTTGAATCATCCCCGGAAACATCAAACTGTGGCTCTGATGATTCAGACGTAGGGATCATTGAAAATCTTCCAGTTGGAGAAGATGTGGGTACCAGTCAGAAAGAAGAAACAAATGAAGGACGACCTCCATCAACAGATAACATGGAGTGTTTGACAGAAAGCCTTGTTTCTGCAGTTAGCATGTTGCTGGACGCCTCTGCTGTTGAAGGTTTCCAAGACCACCCTGATAAGATGTGTGACGGTAATGGGGATAGTGATCAGGTGCCCACCAATCAAGAAAATCCCGTCTCTGGGCTTAAAGATTTGGATATTATAGATAATAGGGAGGTTGCTTGTGATAATGTGCCGATGAATGCTGATGATCAGGTTGCAGAGTCATGTGAGCGAAGAGCTGCAAAAAGACCGCGGCTTACACCACCTGAGGATGCTTGTGAAAATGCACCAATGACTGGTGATGATCAGGTTGCAGAATCATGTGGGCAGTGAGCTACAAAATGGGTGTGACTTGCACCACCACTTATAGGGCATGAAATCTTGCACCCTTTGGGGGAAAATCCCATCAAAACCTTTCCCTTTGTAAGTAGGACTGGAGATTAATGGTTCGTTCCTTTTATCCTCTTTCTTTCTTACTCGAGGAATGAAATATGACAGTGTGTGAATGGTGTTGTGGTGCTGTATTGAATGTTGCTGGTGTATGGATGGACGGACGCACCGATAGAAAAATGCTCAGGTATAGTCTTTTGATTGAAAACTCAGTAATCAAGTTCTCTCTCTTGCTCTGTTTTTTTGTTTAATTTAAATAAACGAAACTAATATGAAGTATGGATACATTAAAAAACGTGAGCATATAATGACCCCCTTTGCACAAAGTGGCTCAATTCATTTACATACCCATATGGGAGGAAAAAAAATATTCTCTTTTAACAGTCCTACGATTCTAATCTCCACGAGAAATTGAGCAAAAAGCTGCTGAATTGGCTTCAAATAAGTAAATAAAGGAGAGACAAGATTCGTAAGCTTTATAATTTATTCATACTCCTTAAGAGTTGCTTTCGCTGACGCTGAAAAAGGTCGACGGTATCAGCCTCTCGATTCCTTCTGCTTAACTTTTTCAGTTTTCACTGATTAAAAAATAACAAAAAAAAGAAAAGGAAAATGCTTGAGTTTTCCTACCAAATGTTATCTTCTTGTATTTTAATTTTTTATTTATTTAATAATTAAGAAAATTACTGTTAACAAATTTAGATATTTTTTATATTAATAATTAATAATTAAAAATATTTAAAAAAATACAATTGCACTGATGCCAAAATAGAAATGTCCACTATTCGCAAAAGAGAAGCAGCCCCGTCGACACGTGCCATTTCCATCGAACTTTTTGCTACCTCCCGACGCGAAAATGGCTTCCAAGTTCAGACTGGAAGTCTAGGGTTAGGGCTTCTGCCATCGACGAACCGATTACTTTTGTTCTCGCCCAAAAGTTCTGCCAATGGAGCTCTACTTCAGCGGATCTCAGAGAGCTGTTATTGCTGGGCTTTTCATGGTCCTTTTGCCAGTTTTCCTGCCCAATCTGTTCCGCCCACTGGGCCGTGCCTCGCCTTCCATGTTCTCCGTATGTCTCCCAGCTTATTTGTTTCACTTCAATCTGTGTTTCTCTAATTAATGTATCATTGCTATCAAGATTAACGTATATATTGAATAAACTCGAATGTAATTAATTATCCAATTAGCTTTGAATCTCTTCTTTTTTTCAGTTAATAATTTACTTTATTTTTTTAGGAAATATATTCTTAAATTTGATCATTTAGTGTTCAGCATAATCAAACCATGATTAATTCTATACAGTTGGTTAAAATTGCATGACGAAATTGATGCATTGCATGGCAGGAGTGGAATGCTCCAAAACCTAGGCACTTGGATCTACTAGAGGGCGCTTTAATAGGCCAAACTGTGAGTAGGTTTCAACTAAGTGCTTGCTATGTATATACATATACATTTTTGGTATTCTTTTGGTAAATGGTAAAAAATGTTTGATTCTTTTAGTCAGTTCGACAACAGAATAAACTTTGGTCTCCCTTGGCCAACCAAGGATGGAAGCCTTGTGCTAAGACTACAAATGTACCATGTAAGGGCTGAAAGTACATCATATATACTATATAGGTTTTATGCATGAGATGAAGTGCTGTGAGGAAGTTTTTGGAGAGAATGGGTTTTCAATATTTTGGTGACGAGAATGCTGTCTTAATGTACTTGCATTTATTAACGTCTTGCAGCTGTGCCGGAAAAAACTCGAGGGTATATTCAGGTATTTCTTGATGGAGGATTGAACCAGCAGAAAATGGGGGTAAGTAACCATTTATATACCGTAATGATGTATTTTGGAGATAAAATGAGAAACTTTATATGATAAATGCTATTTCTTGTAGCAACTATGCAGCTAATTGTTGCCCTTGTAGAATATTTCTGTAGAACTTTATTTTGTTTCCTGTTTCTTAAAGATCTGTGATGCAGTTGCTGTTGCTAAAATCTTGAATGCAACCCTAGTGATTCCACATCTCGAAGTGAATCCTGTATGGCAAGATTCAAGGTATTTTATAAGTAAACTATCTTTGCAAACATACTTGCAGTAATTGCACCCCCCCCCCCCCCCCCAAAAAAAAAAAAAAAAAGACAAAGGTATATATATTTTATGCAAATTGTGTATGCTTGTTGCAGTTCATTCACAGAAATATTTGATGTTGACCACTTTATTGATGTCTTGCGCGATGAAGTTTCTATAGTGAAAGAGCTGCCCAGTGAATTTTCTTGGAGCACGAGGGAGTATTATGCTACAGGCATTCGAGCTACCAGAATTAAAACAGCACCTGTTCATGCTTCCGCTAACTGGTATCTGGATAATGTCTTGCCCATAATGCAGAGGTCTGTAACTTGATCTTATTCTTTAGATTTAAAATTGCTCCGGTTTAACTTAATGCTGCAAATTTCTGCTCATTTATCGACGTGAGATATCAAGTATCCAATAAGTTTATGTTACTCTTGCCAGAACCACGGAAAGCATTTTGGATTCAAAGAAGTTTTCATCCCCTATGAAAGATTTAAGTTCCTGAGAATGTCATTCCAGGAAATGTAATACTCGGTTAAGATTTGTAGAGTCTGTAGACAACCTGAAAGTAGTGCATGCAGCATCACCCAAATATTTCTTGGAACTTTTTAATACTACTGCCTGCAAGTACTCTAGGGTTTATGATTAGGAATTACATTTACAAATTGTGTTACTTACCTCAAAGGCTTCTCAATTGACGCAGTTATGGAATTGCTGCTATCGCCCCATTCTCTCACCGACTCACTTTTGACAACTTGCCCACGAGCATTCAGCGACTACGTTGTAAAGTCAACTTTCATGCACTAGCCTTTGTTCCTCATATCAGGGCATTGGGAGACACCCTTGTCAATCGCCTCCTTAACCCTCCCAACAAAAACCAGGCTGCATACCTACTGGAGGAACGAGATCGAATTGGAAAAGGGAAAGCCAGGAAATTTGTTGTATTACATCTTCGTTTTGATAAGGTATGTTCTCATTTTCTTTTATGCAATAATTATTGAGAGTTAATATCATTTTTTTATTTTTTTGTTCTTTTGACTAGTATCTTAAGGTGGCATGAGGCTTGTGCTGTTTTGTTTCTTAAAAATCTTGACAGTTTCCTTGTCGACCATGAACAATACATTTGATCTAATGCTGGTGTTGAACCATGTGTACAAATGAAAGTATTTAGGGTCCCAGTAGCAGGTAGTTGATCCAATGCACATTATAAGCCCCAGAATGGACAACTCACAGAAGCCATATTTCTAGACCATCCCACATGCCTTATTTTGGATCTAATTTTATCTACACAAACTATCTTGCTGAGCGACTTGTGAAGGGTAAAAAAAACACTGAATTTACTTAAATGAGTCTAATCTATTAATATATGTATCTGCTGATATTGTTTATGCAACTCATCCCCGCAACAAAAAATAAAAATAAAAATCCCCTTGCAGGATATGGCTGCTCATTCAGCTTGTGATTTTGGTGGGGGTAAAGCTGAGAAACTGGCTCTTGCAAAATACCGGCAGGTGATTTGGCAAGGAAGGGTCCTGAACTCTCAGTTTACTGATGAGGAGTTGCGAAATCAGGGACGATGCCCATTGACTCCAGAAGAGATTGGGTTGCTGCTGGCAGCTTTGGGCTTTGACAATAATACTCGTCTTTATCTTGCTTCCCACAAGGTTTTGATGGCATTTTCATTGGAGTATTAATGACTTTCTATGATTTGACAACCAAGCATATGGTTGGTCAGATATGTTCTCAATTAATAGTGGATTCCATTGTCTTGTGTTAGGTATTGAGATTTGGATCAATGTTTTTTATTTTTCAGGTTTATGGTGGAGAGGCAAGGATCTCAACTTTGCGCCAATTATTTCCACTAATTGAAGATAAGAAGAGCCTTTCCTCAGTAGAGGAACGGACTAAGGTTGAAGGCAAGGCTTCTTTGTTAGCTGCAGTTGATTATTATGTGAGCATGCAGAGTGACATTTTTATTTCTGCTTCTCCGGGCAATATGCACAATGCTTTGGTAAGTATTCTTCAAATAACTTTTCTGTCTTCAGAAAGACTAAAGTCAAATTGTTCAGAATCATCTGTTCCTTACCCGCTGGTTGGACCAATAACTAGAAAAATATCGATTGTTGTGTAATTATCTTATCCATATATATCAAAATCTCAAGCAAATGAAATTTTATTTGTATCATTCAGGTGGGACATCGAGCTTACCTGAACATGAAGATAATAAGACCAAACATGGCACTGTTGGGCCAGCTCTTTCTGAATAAAAGCATGGAGTGGTCAGAGTTCCAACGAGCAGTTCTGGAGGGACATAAAAGTAGACAAGGGCAGATCAGGTTGAGAAAGGCGAAGCAATCCATATATACATATCCCGCTCCTGATTGCATGTGTCAACCTTAATTGAATCCAAATCAACTCTTTGTACGTGATAGCAAGCACTATTATTTGTTTGTGGCCTGTGTATTAAAGTATTATCCTTTTTCTTTTTCTTTTTTTGCCAAGTAAATATTGGTTGCATCTGGTTGCTCGTTAGTGTATAGATGTGGGTTTTCATTTGGGTTCCACATCCACTGATAAGAAGTTTCGGCCTCTCTTCTGTCAGCTGATCGAAATCTCTCTACTCTTAACCTCTCTCTCTTCGGTCTCTCTCGCATAGGATTATTCATCCGGGTTTCGGTTCGGAAATCCAGGTATACCCAAAAAGGAATCCAGGTTTCAAACCCGGACCGGGTTAGACACAAGCTGGAATCCAAATGAATCTGGCTTTTTAAAACCTGGATTCCAAGTTCCGGGTTGAATATCTTTTTTATTTTTTTGAACCTTAGAATTCACAAAAAAAAAATTAAGATAACTAATGTAGTATTTCTTTTTCCTAATGCTACACCAAAGAGATTACCCAAATTCCCACTCTTCTTTTGTTTGGACTGCCATTCTCGTCTTCGGAAGAAGAATGCGACGACAAATACGACATTAAGAAGGAAAAAAAGAAGGGAACAACTTGAGGACAAAAAGGTATAGATAAAAACAAAATGTGAGGGATTCAAAAAGTGGGTGCCATAACAAAAAGGTATAGTTGTAGATAAGCATTGGAATTCGCATGTGAAACAACAGACTCTGTTGGTGTATTTATTTTGATTTTTTGGAAGTAGTGACATTTGGGAATTAATAAGACTGGAGCCGTTAGAGAGCAAAGTAGTGAACACTAGTTTGTTATGGAAATCTGCAAAGTTGAATCCAAGAGAAAAAAGAAAAGCATCGGGTTAAAAATTCAGTACCTAGATCGGATTTTACTGTGCGGGATATTGGCTCGGAATCCAGACCGAGCCGAGAAAAGACCATGTCCGAATGAACAATCTTAGCCCCAAAAAGAGGAAGAGGAAGATTAGCTCTTATGTATAGATCGACCATACAAGTCACAAGACTCAAAACACATTGTTTGTATGTGTAAAGTGAATCTGACTAGGACTGATCATCCAGGTTTCAACTTGGGAATCTAGGTATACCTATACCGGAACCCGGGTTTTAAACCCAAGCCGAAATCCAGATAAATCTAGATTTTTTAAAACCTGGATTCCAAGTTCTGAGTTGAACCTGTTTTTTTTTTTTTTTTTAACGCTATAATTCACAAAAAAATACAAAATCAAATAAGTAGTGTAGTATTTATTTTCCTAATGCTACGCGAAAGAGATTACCCAAATCTCCTGGTCTTCTTTCACTTCGACTACCATTACGGTTATCATGCTCGTCTTTAGAAAAAGAAGAAGGCGACGATGAAGACGACATTAAGAATGAAAAAAGAAGGGAACAACTTAAGAAGGACAATAAGGTATAGATAAAAACAAAATGTGAGGGACCCAAAAAGTAGGTACCAGAACAAAAAGGTATAGTTGTAAATAAGCACTGGAATTTGCATGTGAAACAACACTCTTCTTTTGTATTTTTTTGATTTTTTGGAAGTAGTGACATTTGAGAATTAATATGACTCAGCTGTTTGAGAGTGGAGTAGTGTTCAACACTGGTTTTTCATGAAAATTTGCGAAGTTGAATTCGGGAAAAACATAAAAAAACAAAAACGAAAGGAAGAAGAAAAAGAAGAAAAAGTTACTGGGTATACCCGGGTTTTACTATGCGGGTATCGGCCAGGGTTTGATCCAGGCCAGAACCTGATTATCCGGGTTCCAAACCTGGCCAGGAAAAAAAATGCAGATGAACAGTCTTACTCTCACTAAATCCCCCCTCTCTCTCTCTAAGTCCTCTCTCTTTCACAGTGAATTATTTGCTGCTCTGAAATCAAGTTTTGGGTTGGTTCATTTTGACTTTACTTTTTTCATCAAGTTTTTTAGATGGAAAAAAACACATGAACGAGAGGAGAGAATCTAGGCCAATATTTTTATATTTAATTCATGAATCCGATTTGCCATGTTAGGTGTGTGGTGTAGAATATGTGAATCGGCTAATGAGAAGAGTTTTCCTAAATCATAATCATTATCTTCTTCTCTTTTATGGTTTTCTAGCCTTTATTTTGTTTATCTCTTAGAGCGCTACTATGCCACCCATGTTAATTGGTCTAAATGCCCTTTTGCTATGGGTTTGCATTCATTATATATAACAGAGATGATATCATTATTGCTAGATTCTATACATCTATCTATCACTAATATGCTATGCAAGGTAAGTATTTACATCCTAATTGACAGCTATATACAATGTAGCCATAAAGGAAAATATGACCAAAAATAGGACAGATCTCTGTATCAACATAGGGGTGTCACTGATTCGATTCTGTTTGATTTTGTTCAATTTTTATAACCGAATTAGTATATAGCGATTTTGAAAATTTAAGAATCGATATTGGACCCATTTATTACCGAAACTAGATCTTTTGATTTTTTCAATTTCGGTCTAATCCGGTCCCATTTTTTCAATTTTATGGATTATCTATGTTAGCAATAACATGATGTTTACATATACTAAACTAAGGCCCCGTTTAGATAGTAAAAATGTTTTTATCTCATCTCATTTCATCATTACAATTTTTTAAATTTTCACGCAAAATATAATAAACAATTGAATCCTTTCAAATCTCAAAACAATAATAATATTAAAAATAATATTCTTACAATATTTTTTTTAACTTTAATATTAACTCATCTTTTCTCAACTCACTATTCAAACAGCACCTTAGTCTACTTATATTATAGTATAAGTACATTATTTTATAATAATTAACACATACTAGTATAACATTAAATTTAACTATAGTCTATATTAAGTTCTAGACTTTTTATATGAGTATATGTAATCGAATGTATAAAAATGTATTTACAAAAATAATATATATTATAATTTATGATGCCAAAAATTTATTTATCAATGATATATATATAAAATAAGTTTATATTAATAACTTAATATTAATATTTATGTTTAAGATTAAATTTTTATGTTATATTAATTTTATATTCTAAGATAAATTTTATATCAAATATTATATTAAAAATTATAAGATTAGTTTTATGTTATATCACACGTTATATTAATTTTATATTCTAAGACTAATATACTTGAATAATAAGATTATAATTTCATGTTATATTAATTAGCAATTTAGCATATAATATATCTAATACAATATACAAAATTATAAATATATACACCTCTCCGGTTCGGTTTAAATCGGTTTTTAAAATATGAAAATCAGGACTGTACCGGTTTAGGATCGGTTTCGATTCTTAAGAATTGATACCTCACTGGCTTACAAACTGAACCAAACCACCACTAGTCCGATGTAGTTCAACCAATTTTTTGGTTTTTTTTTACACCCCCTTATGCCACATGCACATGATACTCACAGTTACAATAAAATTACTATAAATTTGTTTTTCAACATGTTCTCCCATCTTTGCATTTTCCCTCCCGTGCAGTGGGAGATGAAGACAAGAAATTTATTTTCTTTTGAGGGCAATGTACAAGATAAAAATTCAAATATTCCACTTCATCATTAGGGCCCAGGTATAACTGTTCATCTAGGTTTTAGCTCAGAAATCTAGGTATATCCGGACCGAAATACGGATTCAAGTTCTAGGTTGAACCTAGTTTATTTTTTATTTTTTACATTATAATTCACAAAAAAAAATATATATATATAACTAATATAGTATTTCTTTTTCCTAATGATATACGAAAGAGATTAACAAAATATTCCGCTCTTCTTTCGTTAGGACTGCCATTATGTTTGCCATTCTCATCTTTGAAAGAAGAAGAAGTCGACGACGAAGATGACATTAAGAAGGAAAAAAAAAAACAACAACTTAACATAGAAAAAAAGGTATAGATAAAGACAAAATGTGAGGGACCCAAAAAGTAGGTGAAAAAAAAAAAAGTATAGTGGTTGATGAGCATTGGAATTTGTGTGTGAAACAAAGACTTTTCTCTTGGGTGTTTGTTTTTATTTTTTGGAAGCAGTGACATTTAGGAATTCATATGCCTGGAGCTGTTAGGGAGCAAAGTTGTGAACACTAGTTTGTTATGGGAATATGTGAAGTTTAATCTGGAGGGAAAAAAAGGTATTGGGTTTAAATTTGGGTTTTGGGTTTAAATATTATTCGGGTACTGACCCGAGTTTGTTCTGGATTGGAATCTGTAATCGAAACCATCATATTGGACTGAGAAAAAATCCAACCTAGGTGAACAATCTTAAATCAAACAATAAAAATATTCCCATGAAAGCCATCCAACCATTATAATTGAAAAGCAAAGGAGCACGAACGATCTAATTTTGTTTATTTATGCATTGTTTGTTTTTATATCATTTTCATCTCATTTTATTTTATCTAATTATTATAATTTTATCAAATTCATACAAAATAAAATAAACAATTCAACGTTTTAAAATTTTAAAATAAAAATAATATTAAAAATATATCTTTTAATAATATTTTATTCAATTTTAAATTTTTAATCGATCTCATTTAATCTAATCTCGTGTAATCCTAAAACAAATAAGGCATGAGTACATTTCTTTTAATGATACGTAAGGAGAGCGAACAAAAATCAAAGCAATTGAAGCAGAGGCAGAGCAGATCGTCAAACATGGCAATCGAAAGCAAGCCGTCGAGTATCGACCCCAGAAGCGGTTTCTGCAACTCCAACTCCATCTTCTACAGCAAACGCGAGCTCACTCCTCACCCACCCAATCCTTACCTTGACGTGACCACTTTCATCTCTTCCCATGCCCACCACGGTGATATAGCCTTTATCGATGCCTCCACCGGCCGCCATCTCACCTTCTCAGATGTGTGGCTCGCCATCGATTCCGTCTCCTCCTCTCTCTCCGACATGGGCGTCAGGAAAGGTGACGTCATCCTCCTCCTCTCTCCCAACTCCATCTTCTTCCCCGTGGTGAGCCTTGCCGTCATGTCCCTCGGCGCCGTAATATCCACCACCAATCCCATCAACACTGCCCAAGAAATCGCCAAACAGATTGCCGATTCGAAACCGATCATCGCCTTCACGACTTGCCAACTCGTCCCCAAACTCGCCGAATCGAGTCTTCGAATTGTAATCCTCGATGAGCATCATCAGTCCATCCCCGCCGTTCGAAATGCTAGAATCGTGGCCACGTTGGAGGAAATGCTAAAGAAGCAGCCAAGTGGGGACGTCCGAGTCGGGGACCGTGTCAACCAGGACGACATAGCGACTCTGCTCTACTCGTCGGGTACCACTGGCGCGAGTAAAGGCGTGGTGACTTCGCACAGAAGCCTCATTGCGATGGTTCAGATTAGGTTAGTTCGGTCCAAAGGAAACGAAGGAGAGCATAGGTTCCTCTGCACCGTCCCCATGTTTCACGTCTACGGTCTAGCAGCGTTCGCGTTGGCCCTACTCGCGTCGGGAACAACGGTGGTGATCCTCCCGAAATACGACATGCACGATATGCTCTCAGCGATCGAGAAGTACCGGATCACCTCCATCCCAGTCGTGCCGCCGATACTGGCGGCTCTGGTGAACGGCGCGGATCGAATATTGTCCAAGTATGATTTGAGCTCGCTGCAGCTGGTTTCAAATGGTGGGGCGCCGACGAGCAAGGAGGTGATAGAGAAGTTCATGGAGAGGTATCCGGCGGTGACGATTCTTCAGGCGTATGGGTTGACAGAATCGACGGCGGTTGGGGCTTACACGAACTCGTTGGAGGAGAGTAAGCGGTACGGTACGGTGGGGTTGCTATCTCCAGGCATGGAAGCCAAGATTGTAAACCCGGAAACCCAGGATGCTCTGCCCGTGAATGGGACCGGTGAGCTTTGGATGAGAGGCCTCCCCGTCATGAAAGGTACACGTACAATAAGAAAGAAAAAAATGTCATTGATCGTCTATTAACGTCACGTAGATAGATAATGATGGATGCAAAAAAATGATTAAAAATAATATTTTGTTTAATCAAAATAGCATTTTTCAATTCATGGTCTTTGTAGAAAAAATATTTTAATTTTAATGTTATTTTATAAAAATATTTTTATAAATTGGCTTGACACATGATACCTTAAATTATAAATATATTTATATTATAATTTTTTATTTTTTATTTTTGTATTTAAAGCTTTACTCATGATCATTAGAAGTCTTATTATTATGAATTTCTTGTATCATTGGGCATTGATTGTGTATTATGCTAAAAAAATGTTACAAAAAAGTAACAACAGTTGTACTTTTCTCTCCTCAAATGCACAATTATAATGTTAAGATCGCTTGGGCACGTTAGGAAAAAACTGTTTGCCTTTCATTTTGGAAAATGATTTGTGTATATAAATTTGTGCAGTCTTTTCTAGGGAAAAAAAAAAGAAGTGGGTCATACTTGAGACCACCTTAAAAACAACACACTTTTCATGATAGTTCACAAAGCTTATATATATTCATAAGAACTCATGTATCTAATATTCTTGTTTCAAGTATTTTAATATGATATAGTAGCTAGGCTGGTTGGTGTTGCATGTAGGTTATTTCCGCAATGCAGAAGCCACGGCATCAACTCTAGATTCAGAAGGATGGTTGAAAACTGGAGATCTCTGCTACATTGATGATGATGGCTTCATTTTCGTGGTTGATAGGTTGAAGGAACTGATTAAATACAAGGGGTACCAGGTGAGAGATATTTAGAAAGAGTAATGTTGTCTCGGTGCAGTGCATTCTTTTCAAAATTAAGTGGAGTTTATTATTAAAAAATTAATATTTTTATATATATTTTATATTTACTCATTTATTTTTAAAAAGAATATATAATACTTACATATTTTACAACTATAAATTAATATTATTTCAAGTACCGATCAAGTTATTCTCTCTCTCTCTCTCCCTCTATATATATATATACCTAAGTACCTACGTAATACGTCGAAAATTAATTAATAAGGATGTCGATCTATGCATGCAATTAACATTAATTTACATGTTTGTTACCATATTAATAATGTCGATATATATATATATATACTGATCGTTTATACATGTCGATTAATTAGGTTCCCCCAGCAGAACTCGAGGCATTGTTGGTTACTCATCCAGAAATTTCTGACGCTGCTGTTATACCGTAAGTCGTACTCTTCTTATTCGGATCTATATATTGTCACAGAAAGAGTTCAGAAATCGATCTGCACGTCTTTTTTATTTTTTTCATTTAATATATATTATATATATAGAAGAGTAACAATATATATACACTACATTCACATTTTATTTATATTATACTATATAAAATGTGACATATTTATCACTATTTGATAATCTTTTATCATTATAAAACATAACATTAAGTATAATGCATAGAATTTTCTTATACAGAATACACACAGACATAGACTTGATTTAATTCTTTTTAATTTTCTCATAGTTTATTGTACGTACGAGTTTCAGAATTCCTGATAAGGAGGTTGGACAGTATCCCATGGCTTACGTGGTCAAAAATGCTGGAAGTAATTTGTCTGACGGTGCTGTCATGGACTTCGTAACAGCACAGGTACTTACTTAGACATAATTTGAGTTATTTCATATATTAATATTTGAATCTCTAATTAATTACGCACAAAATTAATTGTTTTGTATTAATAAATCTTAATTAAATGGTCGTGTTTTTTATAATTCGCAGGTGGCTCCATATAAGAGAATCAGGAGAGTGGCTTTTGTAGCTTCTATACCCAAGAATGCGTCCGGCAAGATTCTTAGGAAGAATCTAATGCAACTTGCTACCACCTCCAAACTTTGATTTATTTTATTATTTATCTTTTTCTAAATATATAATAATTTAATTACTCATCTAATTAATCTTGATTTGCATGTAGGCAGCTTGTGGGTCATGGCTTAATAATTCCCATTTTTAGATTGTGATTTAAAATTTATTTAGATAGTAAAATGAGATGAGATAAGTTAAATAAAAATTTATTAGAATATTATTTTTTAATATTATTATTATTTTTAAATTTTAAAAAATTAAATTATTTATTATATTTTATATAAAAATTTTAAAAAAATTATAATAATGAAATGAGAATCATTTCTCTATCCCCCACAAGCCCTTAATTTTCGTTTTTTCCTGTGTTATTTTGGACCACCAATCGATCTAGACAGCGTACCTACCTACTGCACTCTTTAAAAATAATTAAGATTTTACTACTTTATGTTCACCCCTTTTAAAATAATCTCTGCTTTTTTTTAAAAAAATTGATTGCATGTTACAGTATTTTATATACCTTTTAACTCCTCGGCTCTATGCCCAATAATAATAATAATAATAATAATAATAAACTCTTAATTTGATTCTCTTGAAGAGAGTTTTGCTCTTATTAATTAGTTTCACCATTCATTCTCATTATATATGTTATTGAATAAAAACTAAATAATATATGTAATTAAATCTAAAGTTGTTAAATAAAAAATAACGTAATTTTCATTGAAGTCAATTTCTTTGAAAAATAACGTAATTTTCAATGAAGTCCTTTGGACCACCAAGACAACCTATTTACTACGTGAAGCCCACATCGCACGGCAAAAAATAACGTAATTTTCATTGAAGTTCTTTGGACCACCTAGACAACCTATTTACTGCGTGAAGCCCACATCCCACGGCAAAGTGATCGGCTCATCCCTAGGAAGTTCTTTTATCTTTCCGGATATACATATATATATATATACACACAATTTTTAATATATATATATATTAAAAATTATATGTATAGTTATTTTTACGTATTTTTTATAAATTTTATTAATATAATTGATTGTGTCGTCTTTTTAACATAAAATAATTGTCTTGACCAATCAAATTAGTAAAGTATGCAATAAATACGTAAAAGTGAGTGCATATAACAAAATCATATATATAATGTTAGGTAAAAATGTTAAATAGATAAATTTTGTTCAAATTTCTTTGTAAAAAAGTGAGTGAATGTGCATAATTTATCTATTTAAGATTTGTATAAATCTCTTTTCATACATATATATTATTTGACCAATAAAAGTTAGACAAATTTATGTAGGAAGAAAAAAAAGTCGATGGAAATGGAATATGATATTTGGATAGAGGCGATAGTTCTTTATGAGTAAGGGTAATTCTATATATAGTCGTGGAATGCGCAAATGTCATACAATCGCTTTGAAAAGGAGTGGAGTCCGTTATTAAAAACTTAACTTTTTTTCAAGTAGATCCCATCTTTAATCACTTTTTATCAAAACGACTGCACGCCGCTTGTACATTCACGACTGTATTTATCATTTCTCTTTTTCTTGATTGATTTGATTATGTCGTATGATCAGGTGACACGAAGATTGGTCGGATTCTCCCCACAAGAATCGGATGCATTACTCTTTTTGGTTGTGTTCTTTTTTGTCTTGAAGACGTATTAAATGCGCATGGGTAATGATGGCTTGGGATTAAAAAGAACAAAGAAGAGGATATTATGAGTACGTGGAAAGTGTCAACGGTAATCCAATGGGCCTGGTTGTTGCGAGTAGGAAGGATGCTGATCGATTTTCCAATTTTGTTGAAAATAAAGGTGAAAATCAGCTAAAGATAAGAGATCGATTTTGAAAATATAAGCCGCTTGTTCTGTTTCAATGTGGTGGTTAAAAAGGGGTGTTATTGTAGATTGCATGGGTCCATCTATCTAACTCGCTTGGCAACGAATACAATGCGGTCGGTTCTGTTCGTGTAAACGGGCCGAATGAGCCCATCACTACTTATCATCTTTCTTTTTTTTTTAATATATAAATGATACTTGAAGTAGTCGTGTGAATGTGTAAACGGCGTGTAATTATTTTGAAAAAAATGAATAATTATAAGATCTATGTGAAAAGAAATTAATTTTTTAATAGTGAACACCACTCTTTTTCAAAGCAACTGCACGACACTTACATATTCGACAACTGTATGTATCATTATTTTTTTTTTATCATTCTTTCATCATCACATTATATGATATTAGATGATTGGATATTTTTTTATTATGCCTTACTTGTAAACCTATCATTTAATGTCACATCATGGAATGATAATGAATATATTTGTTCTTTCAATAAATATGCAAGGGATTATAGCTTTAGGCAAAATATTTGTAATTGTTATTTTCCTTTTCCCAGTGGTCATCTTTAATGTGGGATGGAAAAATTAAAAAAAATAATAAATAATAAATTAGTCAACTTGATACCTAATTCAATATAGGAAGAAATTGATTGAAGTTAGTTAAATTCTCTTAGATGTCCTTTTAAATTCAAATTTGGCTACTATTATACACAAACCAATTTTAATGCTCTAAAGGAAACGATGAGCTGCAAAATAAGGCAAATTTGATCCAACTTTTGTAATGTGATCTATCACATATTCACACGGATCAAAGGCATTTTATGCAATACACCGAATCAAGATATGCATTAGTGCTAAGAAATCGAAAAAGGGACTAGGGTTATAAAAAAACAAAGGTATTAATTATTAAATGAGAGTTTTATCGATTTAATGTGATACAATTAAGATTTGATGTAGAATAATTAGAATACTGAGATTAAGTTTGGATAGTGAGATATTCTCATGTATCATGTGAGTAGTAGTGAAAAGTATATGAAATTAATAATAAAACAATAAATAATAATGAGATGTTCTCAGTACGCAAATTAGGCCTAATCAAAAGGAGGTGAAGATTGGTGTGTCACTGTATTTGGTGCCAACTATAATCAGTAGTAAATTTAAATGAAAAGATAGCCTAATGCACGTTGAATGCAACCACCCAAATACAAACTCCTCCATGGGAATGTCCCCCCTAAGAGCATTCTCAATGGCTTATGTATAATATAAAAATGAAAATTATTTGAAGAATTATTTATAAAATGAGTTCCATTCGATTATGTAAAAGAACATGTAAAATACAAAATGCTAAAGTAACCCCGCTACACGTAGCGGGTACTGTTCATCCTTTAAATAATTTTTAAATTATTTATGCTTCATTTACTCTCTCATTTCCTTTTACTTTTACATTTCAATATAATTTATTTTTATTGTTCATCATTTAAAGAACCTCTATTTTATTTTTTTCAAAAAAATATATTGGAAATATTATTTATCCAATTTTTTCATATTTTGATTTTATTTTTAATTTTTATTTGGCTTATATATTTTTATTTTGTGTGTATAGGACTGGATTATATTACATTGTATATAATAATATATTGTAAATATATAAAAAAAAATGGACATTACAATTTTATTGATAGAAGGAAATGTTTAAAAAGAATAAAAAAAATATTATTTAAATGATATGAAAAAAAATAGATAAGTTGATATATGATATATCGTAAAAGTCAGTATATAAAATAAACAAAAATAAAATTTGGTGATATATTTTAAATAATAAGATAAATCAACTATTGGAAATGCTCTTTGCGGCCAGGCTCAAATATAAATAGTCAAAATTGTAAGTCAAAAGGGTTGATCTCTCGTACATTCTCTCAATTAGCCTTACTCACAACGGAGTTTAATGTTAAACATGGAGGCTTCCAACCGCTGGAAACTTCTGCCCAAGCTATTTCTTCTTGTCTCTGGGAACTAATGGAATACAAATAAGGAAAATGTTAATTTGAACAAGAAAATTTGTCGATCAAATTGATTGATTATATTTTTTTTATTTGATGATTAAGGAAATAATTACTAGCGAGTTGATATTATTTTACTTAAAAAATATTAAAAAAAAAACATTTACATTTGTCGGTACAAGGAAGGGACACCATTCTCAATCCCCTAACATTGTCCAACAAATAACTTCAAAAAGTTGTCTTAAACTCATTTACAGGGACTAGTCAACTTCCACTACCTCTCTATTTTGGGTGGGTCTACGCCCACCGCTCGAAACTCCCGTTAGGGGCTCTCGCTAATGTATTTTGTGATTTTTTAATTTTTTGTTTTTTTTTTAAATGATTTTTTTAAAAAGAAAAAAATTCATAATATTATTAAAAAACACTTACTTAATCACAGATTAAAAAAAAAACTTAAAAAAAAAATATTAACAGGAGCTCCCAACTGTAAGCATAGCGTTTTCTCTCTATTTTACATGACAAAACATTAGGAAAAAAAAAAAAATTAGAAACATTATTTAATATACTTAGTATACCGTTGATGTGAAAACTTACAACATCAACTACGTAAAAAATTATTGATAGTTTTAAGTTTTTTAAAATTACAATAGATTCTATTATAAGTAGCATGCTAACATGGTAACATACCAACTTTAGTATAGCACATTTTTTTTTACAAAATTATAATCTTACTTAAATTCTCAACCATGTATTAATTCTAATATTCACGTGGGGGGAGTGCTACCCGTCCTATATGAATAGAGTTTGTTATGGCCTCACCCTACATGGGGATGTATTGCACTCAGCAGTCAGCCCCCCACCCCCACCCCCACCCCGACCCGTCCTAAAGTCAAATGGGTGAGGGACAAAACTTGCCGACTAATTTTGTAAATTAACACGAGTAAAAGAAAGTGGTAAAAGTTTAAACACCCCAATCAATGAAATTGAGAGATTAAAGTCAAAATACAAAGATTTATATAAATAATAGAGAAAAAAATGATATTTATTGTTCTAAAATGTTTAAGTCTACGTACTCTTTTAGAAAAAAAAGATAAATCTTAGACTTAAATAAAAAATTTATTTTTTAATTATAAGTCTTACTTTTTTTTTTAAAATGAGTTTGCATAACTTGTACATCCTAAAACTGTTTCTAATATATATATATATATTTATACAAATTATAATTATTAGGCAGGTGGTACCTCTCAAATTCTTGAGGATGTAAACGTGAATTTGCTAGAAAAAATTAGAATCAACCCCATTTGGATAAAAGAAATGTTTCACTTTATTTTATTTTATTATTATAATTTTTTTTTATTTTCACATAAAATATAATAAATAATTTAATTTTTTAAAATTATAAAATAATAATATTAAAAAATCATATTTTATTTAATTTTCACATTTATCTTATATGATGTCATCTCATCTCAACCCCACTCACTATACAAACGCCAACCAAGGAGGATTGTGTCTAGCCATACAAGTGATCTTACAATTTGTTTTTCTTGATGATCACACACGAAGTTTTATATAGAAGTACAATAATTCAATTTATAATACCCTGATGTAAAGTAGTACTTTAGAAGTCCATTAGAGAATCTAATTTTATATAGGTCAACACGCCGTCGCTTAGGCGAAAAAAAGATAACAATTACAATCGGGCCAGCCTATCCGGACCCGCAAGAACTTACCGTTTGCAAGTGCACCTGACTCGCACGTGATCTATGCTATATTTGAATTCGGACCTCAGCGCCTTTTCTTCAATTCATTTTAATTCAATGCCAATCGCCCGCTTTCAAATTCGCAGATCCATTGGCCTGTTTTGCCATTCCCATTTGATTTTATTGAAAAACTATTAAAAAAAAAGCCCTTTCTTCGATTTCCACCATCCGGTTCTCGCTCTGTTCGCTGCCTTCATCTCCTACAGGAACAATCAGGTCCGACGATTTCTTCCCTTTGGCTTTGGTTTACATCAAGGTTTCGTAGCTCATCTGTCGAGGTTTTCTTATTTCAAAATTTCCATCAACATCTCATAGCTTTTTATCTGATCCACGATTCAAACGGAGCATTTTTGTCGAAACCTAGTTTGATTTGATTTAGATGCAGCATATCATCGCATTTTATTTTATACTTAGTTTTTCTTTAATTGACATTTGATTGAAATACACCGGGTCTCAAGTTTTTAGATGCTTTTTTTTTTTTTCTTCCCGTTTAGATGAAAAAGACGGTACATAGAAGCTTAATCTTGTTTTTGTTTTGTTTGTAGATTATATCTATAGTAAGTGTTTCCGAGTTTGCGATTTGGTTTAGAAGGGATCCCATAAATTAGAGATGGAGATTTCAGAAGTGAAAAATGTAGATTCTTCGCAATGCGTGCGAGTTGCAGTTAACATTCGGCCTTTGATTACGTCCGAGCTCCTACTTGGCTGTACGGATTGTATTTCCGTCGTTCCCGGCGAACCTCAGGTACCTAAATTTTCGTTTTAGTTAGTTGTATGGACTATAAACTTTCGGTTTCATTTTTCGGGTGCATGAAATGTGTATGATTGAACTTTTTTTTTGCTTTCTATGATTACAAGTTTCGTACCCTTAATTTAATATTGAGTTACCATATGGCTCGTTATTTAACGCATCAGTATATTAGAATGTTGAAATGTTGTTTTGATTTGCAAATGTCGTCGGGTGTTCAAATAGGTGCAAATCGGGTCCCATTCATTCACCTATGATTATGTTTATGGCGGCATGGGCTCACCTTGTTCTGCTCTCTACGATGATTGTGTTGCTCCTCTTGTTGATGCGCTATTCCATGGATACAATGCCACAGTTCTTGCATATGGCCAGGTACTTCTATATATCTAGCATTTTTGGCCTTTTTTCCCCTCCTTTTTGGGGTTAAAGAGTCACATCACTCATTCCTTTTTCCTTAAACCTTGATATACATATTGACTTTATTTTGTTTGTTATTTAAGACGGGGTCTGGGAAAACGTACACGATGGGGACTAACTATACAGGGGAAGGAAGTAATGGTGGAGTTATACCTAAAGTAATGGAAAGTATATTCAGAAGGGTTGAGGCGATGAAAGATTCCTCAGAATTTTTGATCAGAGTATCATTCATTGAGGTAGCAGATGCTTTTGGTCAGTTTATTAATTTTTCTTTGTCTCAGTATTTGAATTCATTTGCTGGATGTGGTATGTTAATGACAGATATTCAAGGAAGAAGTGTTTGATTTGCTTGACCCAAATTCATCGGTTTTCTCTAAAGCCGAAGGGGCATATTTTGCGAAGCCTACAGTGCTTGCAAGAGTTCCCATACAGATAAGAGAAACGGTGAATGGAGGAATAACTCTTGCTGGTGTGACTGAGGCGGAAGTTATGACTAAAGAAGAGATGTCGACACATCTATCTCGAGGTTCTCATGCTCGTGCCACTGCGAGTACAAATATGAATAGTCAATCAAGGTGCACATTTCATTATTCTAAATCAAGTTAAAACTATTCCTTTTTTTTCCTCTTCACTATTTTGCATAGGCTTTATGGCTTTCATGTCTTATTTTTAAAACATGCTATTTCTTATGTAATTGGATTCTATATAGTTTCTAACATTGAACCATATATTATTCATTTTACCATTTTTCAGTCGTTCACATGCTATCTTTACAATTACAATGGAACAAAAAAAAATTTCTCAATGCCTGGCTGGAGCTATAAATGATGACCTTGGTGATGATATCTTATGTGCAAAACTACATTTAGTTGATCTTGCTGGTTCTGAACGTGCAAAAAGAACAGGTGCAGATGGAATGCGTTTCAAAGAAGGTAAATCTAACATTTACCACATTGAAAACTTTCATTGTTCAAGGGATTTCATCTTGTTACATTAGGTTTAAGGGGTTGTTGGCTTTTTTGGGTAGCCATCTGGTGGGAATTTGATATGTGGAATAATAAATTTGTTAAAACATTTTAATTGGAGCTTGTGTTTGATTTACTCGTTCGTGTGGTTTAGGCATACATATCAATAAAGGTCTACTGGCTCTTGGCAATGTGATAAGTGCTTTGGGAGATGAGAAAAAGAGGAAAGAAGGAGGCCATGTTCCATATCGTGATAGCAAGTTAACGCGGTTGTTACAGGCAAGGGAACAATCTTTCTACTTTCCCACTTAATTTGAAGTGAGAACTTCTTGCAATTTGTTTTGTAGTGTTGATAGAAGATTAGCTAAGGCTTAGATTGCTTCGCTTACTCTATTTCTTATGGTTTGATGACTGGGGATACTTCTTGTTTGTTGAATCTATATTTTTAATTACTTATAAAAGTAGTTCTGGAGGATGTACTTATACAAAAGGCACCTCTAGAGGATATGCATATCTTATGAAAAATGGACCTCTACATTATATTTTATATTACATAGGAAGCACACAGTAATTAAGAGCTGTCGTGATTCTTCAGTAAGAACCTAAATGTTTTTAAAAAATAACACATTTCTTATTGGTAAACAACACATGCACTCAGTGAAAATTCATTTTTTCCGTTTCACTCTTATTGAAGAAGTTGCATTGAGCTAGAGCTCATTCACTTATTGACACATTTTGATGTTCAAGGGAAAATTATTCACTAAGCTCTAAAAAATTACTCATGCCTCATCATTGGAATTTGAATATGCAGGATTCTCTCGGAGGGAACAGCAAAACAGTCATGATTGGTATGTGCCATTTGTGTGTGCTAAATATTTTAATGCTTCTTTAAGCATTTAAGATATTGCTTTCTTGTATTTTTTTTTTCATTCTATTTCACAAAATTTAAACAATTTTTTTATGTTTATTTTGTCTATGATTGAAGCTTGTGTCAGTCCTGCCGATACAAATGCTGAGGAAACCCTAAACACTTTGAAGTATGCAAATCGTGCTCGTAACATTCAGAACAAGGCAGTTGTAAGTTTTCTTTTATATTGCTTTTTGGACATGTCATGTAGTGCTTCTCTTCCTAACGAACTTGCCTTCTTTCTTGATGTAGATCAACCGTGATCCAATGGCAGCTCAGGTGCAGAGAATGAGGAGCCAAATTGAGCAGTTGCAGGCTGAGCTTCTATTTTATCGTGGGGATGCCAGTTCACCATTCGAGGAACTCCAGGTATATTATTGTATAAGACAAGTTGTATATGATCCTTATTTGCTAGTTTCAGATGTTTATTAACCTTTGGAATTTTCAGATTCTCAAACACAAAATATCTTTACTTGAAGCAAGCAATGCAGAGCTACAGCGGGAGCTTCAAGCACGTCGAGTTACTTGTGAGCACTTGACACAACGTGCTCTTGATGCTCAGGTATGATCTAATTTCTCCTTTTCAGAAGTATTAAGATGTCATCATTTGCTTGCAATATCTTCCCGACACTAGAAAAAATCCAGCTTTGAGATCTCACCTGCATTTACTACTTCAGGTTGAAAAAGACAAGCTGATTGTCAAAATTGAATCAGCTCGAAATGGTAAAACTTGGGATGAGATTGATTCCAGTTCATACCAGGTTTGAGTGCACTGATTTCTTTGCCCAAGTTATTGCAGCTTTTTGATGGAACAAAACATTTTGCTGATTTTTTGACAAAATCCAAACCTTTTCAGGATTTTGACTTGATAAAAAATTATGTGACAAAAATTCAAGATTTAGAGGGAGAGCTATTGCGCATCAAAAGCTCAAATGACTCAAAAAGCAGCCGATTTGTTGATTGTATTGACTTAGATGATGATGGATTTTGCTCAAAAAAAGCATTATTTCCATGCACTAATGAGTATCCATCAGATTTTGACACAAAAGCTGTGGATCTTTCAGGTAACTTGTAAAATGATCTATTCATTATTTTGATTTATGTTGTTTACTTGCCTTTGATCTTATTGAGCATAGAAGTTTTGCTGCTCTTTATTGCAATCGATATCAATGTTTTTTAGTTGATTTCCACATAATGGAAGCCGCCCCATGATATTTTTCATTTTTAGTGGTTAGTGTACAATAGTTGTTAGGAATATTATGCATTTGATGGGTGGATATTGTTGCCCGTAATTTCTTGTAGTGTAGTGATGTCTAGAATTTATATTTAAGCTTTAGAGGTGGCTATGCGACAGCACAAATGAAATGAAATATCAAATTTATATGCAGATGAGATTGAGGATGATGACAAGGAGCTAGAACATTCCTCTATTCAAGAAAAACTGGACATGGAACTCAAAGAATTAGACAAAAAACTTGAGCAGAAAGAGGTAAAACTTATCATCTTTTTATTTATACAACCTTTGCTTCCTAGTTTGGTTGTATGCTCAAATTTAAGGTGATGTTTTTTTCGTTGCTTCTTAACCCATTTATTTGTGTTGATTCATATTGGAATGTGCCTTTTGTTTTTTCCAAAATCTTCATGGATCACCTACTTGATTTTGCGAAAATCATCTAATGAATCACTTGATTACATGTGAGAATCTTTTCCTTATCAAGATAGAAGAACAAAAAACTATATATATTTCTTCATGGCCATCTACATATTTGTTTATGGGATTTTGTTTCAAAACTCTATATCTCTTATTACCTTGGATTTGCATGTTTTTGCTTCGTTTCTGACGTCATTTACATGTTTCATATTTTACTTGTTGAAGGCTGAAATGAAGCGGTTTGCAAATGTTGATACTTCGGTTCTTAAACAACATTATGAAAAGAAGGTTCAGGACCTAGAACATGAGAAGAAATCTTTGCTGGTCAGTGCTGTTTCTGTGGGAAGTTAGGCTGTGATTGATAGGTCATTCTACTAAGCCATTTTCTATCCCGTTGTTAATTGGCAGAAAGAGATTGACGAACTGAGACACAATCTTGCAAATATTTCATCGACTTCTGATGATGGTGCTCAAAAGTTGAAGGAAGATTATCTTCAAAAGTTGAATATCCTGGAGGCACAGGTGAATATTGACTCACCCTGCCCTCTCAAGTTTTAATGGCGTTCATAGTTCATAGTTCTGAGAGACTGAGACTCATGCTTTGGGTTGCAGGTTTCAGAGTTGAAGAAGAAACAAGATGCTCAAGCTCAACTTTTGAGACAAAAACAAAAAAGCGATGAGGCAGCAAAACGACTACAAGATGAGATCCAGAGAATAAAGTCTCAAAAGGTTCAACTTGGTTGTAGAAGGCATTTGTTACTCGAGTAGACAAAATAATCCTTTCTTAATATCAGTTGTATATTTTGTTTTTTAGGTTCAACTGCAACATAAGATTAAGCAAGAGTCTGAGCAGTTTAGGTTATGGAAAGCATCACGAGAGAAAGAAGTTCTTCAGGTATGCAGAATGTTGACTTGCTAAAACTGGAAAGTGGCAATGAATGTTGACTTGTTAAAGAGTGTGTAGAAATTGTATTTCTGTGCATATAATGTGAGGTAATGGTAACTGGATGAAAGATATAAAGCTAATAGCTGATTAGGATGACTCAAAAGCGAGCGGCTAATGCTCACCACCTTTGATTTGTTGTGTTTACTTGCCTATTTTTGTGGGCACTTGAGGGCCTTTTAGAAATTAGAACCCATCTCTCCGAGTGTGGTCAGCCATCTCTCTCTCTCTCTCCCTCGGAGTGTGGGTGCATGCGCTTGTGCATTAGATGACAGTCAAATTGTGATATATATTTTTTATTATATAAAGCCATCTATAAAAATCACTGAACAAGGTTGTTGTCACAGATTTTAGGATGCTGTAAGAAAGCCAACTATAAATGGGAATCCTCTCGTTGATAGGAAAATTATCTTCCACTTTATCTTCAAAAGTTACATTTTATTAATAATTTGTAAGTTTTCTTGAAATGATACGGAGTAGCAGCAATCTGCTGTTGCTAGATGCATAGATAATGTATATTGTTTTGATTTGAGAGTTTTAAGATGCTATCATAGAGCATCTTGACTGTTGTGTTTTATTATTATTGCTCCTTATCCCAAGTCATAAGATGCATAATGGGGAAATAAGTTTTTGGACTTCATTTTGTTTTCAATCACCAGCTTAAGAAAGAGGGGAGAAGGAATGAGTATGAGATGCATAAGCTAATGGCTCTGAATCAAAGGCAAAAAATGGTAAGCTGATGTTTGTCTAGAATATTAGTGGTCGCCCAAGTCTAAGAGAAACTCATCTTACTTCATGTATTTCATGCCAGGTTTTGCATCGAAAAACAGAAGAGGCTTCTTTGGCTGCAAAAAGGCTAAAGGAACTTCTAGAATCTAGAAAGGCTTCCTCACGCGAAACTTCCAGTTAGGAGATATACTGCATCATGCAATTCATTTTTTTCCAGTGTTTATAACTTGTTGACGAAGTATCTTTTATATGCAGGTGCTGGAAATGGCAATGGTCCTGGAATTCAGGTATTTATAATACCCTTATAAGGACTACAAACTATATTTGAAGGATTGGCTTGTGAATGCAATAATGAATGATCTGGTGTTATATAATGAAGATTAACACATTCTTGTTATTGAGAAGGCCCTGATGCAGGCAATTGAACATGAGCTTGAAGTCACCGTGCGGGTACATGAAGTACGTGCTGAGTATGAGCGTCAAATGGAAGAGTAAGTCTTATTTATTTCATTCTTCCACTTCATGAGTCCATTTAGAGGATTTGTGCCCTTTCGAGTTTGTCGTTGTGGAGATAAAATGGTTTTGTTTTCTTTATTAGCAGGTTTAGAGACTGTCGGCATCTAATATTTTTGCAGGCTACGTCTATTTCAAAAAACACTTTAAACAGTTTCTTATTTTTCGTATCCTGGATTTTCTGTCCGAAGCCTAAAGAAGTCTCTTAGCGTCTGTTATGCTTTTGAGGTGTCATTGATATCTATAAAATAGTGGGTCAACAAAAAAAGGGAAAAAGACTTTAATTAAGGAAATTGTTTCATGGAAAATGGTTGCTAGAGCATGAGGAATGTGGAGATGGTTATTGCGAGACCAAATCTTGAGAACTAGGCCAATGAATCCAGGACTTTGACGGGAGGTAGAGTTTGTAGTAACACGTTTTGGCAAGACACAATTGTTGCAAGACCAAGTAATGTGAGAACTGGGGCGAGTGATTCCCATTATTTTAGTAATTGCAGCTCACTTAAGACGTTTATTTGACAATCAAATCCGGGTTCTCGCAAGGTGAAAATAGAACTTTAGTATTCTATAAATTAGTAATACATATTAATTCTGGTGGTATGTTTCAATTGATGAGGATAATGAGTTATTAAATTTATATCCCGCATTGGTTAAATCACGTTGATTCAATATTGTCTCAGATGCTTGAAATTTATTCATCATACTCTGGTAGCCATGTTAATTTAGGAGCTGGCATGTTTAATTTGTTTAATTTTTCTTTCTATGTGGAAATTTTATATTGAATTTTTTGCACACAAGTATAGTGACCTTCTTATGAGACTTCTATTTCAGTTTTTTTTTTTTCCTTCCTGATTTTGTCCAATTGGTGTTTCTTGATCTTATAGGAGGGCTAGGATGGCCAAGGAGGTTGCAAGACTGAAGGAAGAAGCAGACTTGTTGAAGCAATCAAATATGAGGTGGCTTTGTTCTCATATTATTGAGTGTTATCTGTAGTAGGTTTTTCATTCTCCTTAGATGGCATCCAATGCTTGAATATCATTAATATTTTTGTTTTTAACCTTTCATTGCTTTTAATGTAGAGAGGGCACTGAGACACTGTCTCCGGGTGCAAGAAATTCGAGGATTTTTGCACTTGAAAACATGCTTGCTACTTCATCTAGCACCCTGGTTTCGATGGCATCACATTTGTCAGAAGCTGAAGAGCGTGAACGAGGTTTTAGCGGCAGGGGTCGTTGGAATCAAGTCCGGTCGCTAGCTGATGCCAAAAATATAATGAATTATTTGTTCAATTTAGCATCCTCCTCTAGGTAGCAATTTTTTTCTCAAGTCAAAAGTTTTCCATTTCTTAGTTAAAGGTTGTTTTTTTATTTTTTAACAATAAAACTTCCTGATTTTAGCTGAGCCTTTTCTTTCCCTTCCTTTCCAAGGTGCTTGGTACGAGATAAAGTAGTTGCCTGCAGAGAGAAGGATTCAGAAATAAGAGATTTGAAGGAAAAGATAGTGAGGCTCAGTAGCTACGGCAGGCAGTTGGAGATGCAAAAAACAGAACTTATACAACAGGTGAAGTCACAGGTGAGTACATTTAGCCTTTAGTGCGATTCGTGGCTTTATCGGTTTGTAGTAATTAGTTGGATAGTTTATTTTTGACAAACTAATGGGTGGATAAATAAATGAATAGAGTCGGTGTCCAAAAATTTAAATTAATGAGAAAATATAGATTTAATTATCTAAATTATATTTCATCTAAGAGCGGGAAAGGGAAACTCTTTCCATAATGGTGCATTTGGCACAGACATGCATACAGGTAATTTGACCAAATTTTATATTCTGAGAGATCAAATTTAGTTCAACCATGAATCGTGACTCTTTTAAGTGGAGATCCAGGGTCAATAATAGAAGGCACGAGTGGTATATTGGGTTTGAAAGGATACCTACTATTGCTATCTGCAAATCTTTTGACTTTGTTGACATGGTTGTCGGTTTGGATTATTCTGAAACTTCTTTGTGATGATTCCACTCGCAACTTAAGTTTTTTGTTTTTGTTTTGGAACATTGTAACAGAATTCAGCGTTGAAGAAATATTCCACGAGAAATGCGGCAGACTTCTGTATGCAGGACCTAAATAATGGACATAAGTATGACTTGCGCAAGCAGGTAGGTGCCCCCCTTCTGTGGGTCTCGTCCATTGAGCATTTGCCCCCCCGAACTGGTTGCTATTTCTTGTTTTGACCATTAGCTAATATTTATTGGCTGATTTTTTCTGTAGGATCACAGGAGCTCCATTTTCTTGTTGGAGGACATGGATACGTCTGAGTCAGAACATTCGGATAGAGATAGAACTGATGACGAATGGGTAGCGCCAGGTAACAAGCGCCTGGATAGGAAACGGAACTCTAAAAACGGAGGTCGTTCAAGCGTAGCATCCGATCAATCCGATCCCAATGATTCAGAAAGCTTGAAATTAGGCCGTTCAGGTGAGGGAATTTCTGATGGAACTGCTAATACCACCCCATCAGGTGCATGCTGCTCTTGTAGTAAAAACTCTTCATGCAAAACAACGAAATGCCCATGTCGAGCTGCTGGGGGTAGTTGTGGGAGTTCTTGCGGTTGTGTGCCCATGAAATGCGCCAACAGAGAATCCGTATTGAACAAGGACTCTGACGAGACACCACAACTAGAGATTGTTGAAAGGAATGGAAGTGGTTCAGGGTCAGATGAAACAGAGAAGAGTCGCATTCTTGCTTCGCAAGGTGCAATGTTACTTCAGAGCGCTCTGGTCGAGAAGCCTGCTGAGACAAATGATGATAATGTGTCCAAAAGGAAGCCTTTATCTGATATCGGAAACACATTGGTATGTCTCGTTCAAAACCCAGTCTCTCTAAAAGCTTACGAGTATCAATCTTTGCTTTGCGCAATATAAACTTCTTCGCTTATCTATATTTGTAAATTACAGGCCAAGTCAAATGCCCCAAAGCCTAATCGGAGAAAGAAATGGCGAAAATCTACCATCCTGCTTGTTTCCAATCCTCCACCATCCTCCCAGCCAGAAAGCGCTGATGCCGCCACCACACACAAGTCGGATAACAATAATAATACTAGCGATGCGGACATCCCTCTGAAGTTACCCAGGGCTATGCGATCGGTTGCATCGAATAGTGGCAACCCATTGAGAGAGAGGAATGCCGGCAAATCAGATGTGTTTGCGAATAAGGAGTCTGCTGTTCTTGCTCCAGCAAGCCCTCAGAAAAGAACATCGGAAGAGAAAGAGAACAATGGCCTTTGACTTGGATCGTTATATCTCTGTTCCTGATTGGTGATATTTATACCAACATTGTGAACTTTTTTTATTTTATTTTTTCTTTTAGATGTATGAAATTGCCTTGATTCCATGGACTACGTTTTTAGCTGATTCGTTGAGGGACGGATTTTGGTATTAAACAATCCACAAATATTGTGGCTAGTCAGCTTTCATCACTTCGAGCCACCTTTTGTGGCGTATGACTATGAAGTGACTTGTTCAGTTGAACATTTGAGAAGTTGAAACAAAGATCAACCTTATTGATTATTCTTCTTGGTGGTAGGCTTTTATTTATTTATTTAATTAGATGAATAATCATTCAAAATGTATATTAATAAGTGTAAATAAATGACGGTGGCATTATATTGGTAAAATTTAAATTTAGGAATTAGATTTGAGATAATTCATCTTAAACTGTCACAACGACACTTGGTGTTATTGCTATTGTCATCTTATATTATAAAGATGATAATAGAGTTACTTTTAGAAGGCGAGCAAAAATTATAGAGAAAATCGTATAAAATTGAAATGATCCCAGATTCCTATATGTGGAACAGTGGATCTATCATAATTCAATAGCTTAGAAAAATTTTATTATTAATTCGGCGAGTAAAGCAAACTCAATAAAGTGACTACATCGCTTAATTTGATTTAAAAAATAAATTTAATTTAAATATCATAACATATTATAGTTAAAAGAAATGAATGGCGTGTTTTCCACACCGGTTAGAGAATAGAATAATTCTTATGCTTATCTTGTTGAGCTTTGCTACTCATTATTTTCATACACGATATTTATATTTATTATTTATTTGATTTTATTCTGNTCCCCCCTCACCTCTTCCTTTTCTTTCTTGAATGAAAACCAGTTATTTTAAACAATGCCTTAAACCTAAAATTGGCAGAAAGAGATTGCGGAACTAATGGAAAGACTTGCAAATGTTTCATCTTCTTCTGGTGGTGGTGTTGAAAAGCTCAAAGCGGACTATCTGCAAAAGCTGAATGTACTTGAAGAACAGGTGAATATATTTGCGTCGTGATAATATGGTTGATAACACTGTCACATTTTCTGAAACCAAATTCTGTTGCAGGTAACAACGTTGAAGAAGAAACAGAATGTTCAGTCTCAATTCTCAATACAAAGACCAAAAGGTGACGAAGCAACAAAAAGGTTGCAGTTTGAGATTCAAAGTTTGAGGGCTCAGAAGGTGCCATATTGTTGTAGATGAGCACGTCTATACAAATTGCTTATTTCTATGTTTCAACTATGACCCACTCTCATATTATTTAGGTTCAACTGCAATGTAAGATCAAGCTAGAGTCCGTGCAGTTTAGGATATGCAAGGCTTCACTGGAAAAAGAAGTTCTCCAGGTATATGCATTATTGAAGGGACTTGACATCATTCTATCTTTTATATTCCTTTGGAGATTGGAATTTAAAGCTTGGCACCCTGAATAATCTGAAGTGTAGGTATACAATGTTTGGGGAGGATTAAGTTGGATTAATTAATTGTTTTTCATGTATTAGACTTGAATGCTTTAAATTTGACCTCTTGTCTCAGAATGGTTAAGAATTTTTGTTTTATTCTTATTGTTTATAATAATTCTATTTATTTTGATACCAAACAATTTTTTTTTTGGTTGACAAGGAATCTAGGAGACCAATGTCTGTAATGGGCACGTAAAAATTAGTTGATAGAATCTTAGTATTGATTGAAAAAGGTTGCTTGCATGCATTGTTTGATCATGGTTTGACTATGTATCAGTGTGTCAGAATTTTGACAAAGGTTTGGGGCACAAGACAAAACACAAAATTTCCATCTCATCTCATCTTATAATAAACAATTCAACTTTTTCAAATTTCAATTCAACTTTTTTAAATCCCAAAACTAAAAAATAATACTTTAAACTTTAAAACAAAACACAAAATTCTCATTTCACCCTCCAAACCTAAATCTAGGTTTGACACTTCATGTAGTGAATTTGAGGCAGTGTATTATATTGCCTTGTCTATCTGAGAATGCATTGGATGGAGTTGACAAAAGGATGTATCGCTCAACTTGTTTCGGTATTAAGTGGTTACTTGGGGCGTATTAGAGCTATTGCAATTGAAATTTTGAAGCCGGATCAAACTGTAGAATATTTTGATAACCCTGTGCTATAAATATTTTTTTATCATCGTTTGGAACAATACTGATTTAAGCTAGTAACTTGCTTTGATTTTATTGATGTTTCTGTTGGTACACGTGGATAATTTCTGGCTGTTTTTATCTTGAATTTTTCATTATGTGAATGCATTTTTCCTGTAATATATCTACATCAACAGCTTAGGAAAGAGGGAAGGAGGAATGGGTATGAGGTGCAAAAGCTATTCGCTGCAAATCAGAGACTAAAGATGGTAAAGTAGTGTTTTTGTTTAGGATTCCAGTAGCTTACCACTTGCTGAAACGTCCTATTTTCTGGTTTTTTTCAATCTATAATTTCTGGGAAATTATTTTTCTTACCTTCAGTCCTTTTATGGCAGGTTTTACAGCGGAAGACAGAAGAAGCTTCCATGGCTACAAAACGGCTGAAAGAGCTGTTAGAATCTCGAAAAGCTTTGTCTTATAGATCAGCTGGTTAGGAGATCTGCTGCCCCCATTCAGTTCATTTGGTTTAGAAAAACTACAATATATTGGAATTTTATTTTCTTCTTTTTGGTTAAACATCATGTAGGTGCAAGAGTTGGGAGCATTCCTGGAATTCAGGTACTTCAAAACCAAACTAGAAGGCTTAAGCTCTATATTGATGCACGTGCTTTTACATTGGCCACTTGATATTTATATATAATGTTCACTTCGGATTTGCTTTTGATGGGATGATATGTGTGCCTAGATTCATTTCAGGGATGTTTGCAATTGGATTTGGTTATATCATTTGGAAAGTATCTATACCTTAATACGCTTTCGTATATAAGCATAGAAACCCATGCAATACTTGTTCATGGCCACAAAAGTTCATGGGTATAATGCTGAAAATGTTTGCATATTTTTCTTCTCCACTCCAATCCAATGTTTGCATATTTGTTCCAAGTTGCCATTGGAACTACATTTTTACTTGTTAGTCAAATATTATCTTCCCCCTCATATTGGCATCTTGGGGCCTGAGACAGTGTTTATTTAATTTTGACAGTCTCCCTTGCAAATTAAGGGTGAACTGGTGCCTCGATAACACTGGAAACTTCTTATCCTCTTGAAATTCAAGCAGAGAGTTTAAACCCGGAAGTTATATACTATGATGTGTGTCACGGTGTAAAATGTAAATCGGTCCGGTCCGGTCCAGGTAATGATGACCGGACTGGACCGGACCGATCACCCCTAGTGGACTGCTAGCCATTGGTTCAGTTGGTCCTTTCAATCCGGCCTAATTATTTTTTTATTTTGTTTCATCTTCTTTTCTTTTTTCTGCAAATAAATTAATAAAAAAACTAACTCATTAAAAAAATATTTAACTATAATTATATTTATAATGTTGATAGTTACTACTTACTTAGACTTTACTCTTTTGTATACATAATTATTAATAATGTCCTATATGTTATATATGGTTAATAAATATTAAATAATTTCATTGTACATAGATTATTCATGCTTGCTTGTAACTTAAGTATTTAAAAAAATTACTTAATTGTTGTAATTAAATATGAATAATAGAGTATGTATGAATATATTATGTATTTACATATATTATCATATAATTTATGATATATTATTAATTGATAGCATATATTATTTAATATTTTATATGATCAATGATAATAAATTAGATGAAAATTACATAATTAATTTATATAATTATTACATAAAAATAATATATTATATTATTAAAAATATATATTTCAATCGGTTGGTTTCGGTCGGTTTAGTCTGGTCCAAAACATACAAATCCCGGGACTGGATTGAACCCCTTCGGTCCCACAAACTGTGGACA
>QEOT01000400.1:0-34048 GCA_003123785.1 Pterocarya stenoptera
GATTGAATCAATTGAATTCAATAAAGCCCAGTACTGCTTATGCCCTAGCTTGCAACTGCATCAGCCATGGCCTATAAGATATAAGTCACACGGTGTATGGTGTTTCTCTCTGAAGTTTTGGGGAGGATTTTATGTAATATCACCTATTAACTTGTGGTGATGGCTCTATTTATGTAAGAAACTTAGAAACTGCATTATCGAGGAGGATAGAATCTCGCTAGATCCGTTATAACAAAAATCTGGAAAATAAATTATGTTAAACAAATTAAATTCCACTATTAATATGTAAATCATTGAAACAAATAATTGTATATATGTTCATAAGAGTTTTTTTCCCCTTGTAGAGACTTGAGCTTCAATAATATTAGTGGCCGAATTCAGAGGAAATTGGAGGACTAAATCTAAATTTTATGTAAGCTGATAATCATAGGAACTAAATATTAGTTTATTTATGCAAATATTTCATGTTTAATTTGGTTATCAAATTATCTCCTTTGCAACAATGACTATTCACTTGGCAAGACATGAGATGACATGTATTTTATGGATGTAGGTCCTTAACCAACAACTCATTAAGTGCGGAAGTACCTCAGTCACTACAAGAAAAATAGGCTTTTGAGATCAATTTATTACAACCAAAAGATTATTTACAACCAATTTTAGTTGTAAATAGTCATTTCGCTAGAATTAACTGGTCGCAAATATGTAGTTTTATTGTAGTGAGTGGATATTGGATAGCAAAAAGAACTTGTGAGTCTATTTTAAGATGAGTAAATGGATTCATGATTTAGTGGTAAACAAATCACACAATTTTTGACTTTTTTCATGCATTTGCAACGACTAAAAATCATCGAAAAAAGTAATTTTTCTCGACGAGTTTTACCTATCGCTGAAATTGATTAGAAGTGAAGCCTTTATTTTGTTGAAAATGCAGCGATTTAAAAATCGTCTAGAATGATCAAATGCAATGATTATTAGATGTATTTGCGACGATTTTAAGTGCTGAAAAATATTTAATTTCTTGTCGTGATCATTTTATAAATGAATAAAGAGCTAAAAAATGAATCAGGCCTTATGTTGGAGATTGTTGCTCATGATCACAAGCGGAAAAGGGTACGTATGAATGTTAGGTGTGCTTGCTCGATGACCAACTTAAAATTTTCTTGAGAAATCCCAAAGATATTTGCTGAAACTGCCTGGCTCAGCTGATATCATATTTGCTCATACAAGATACAAATTTATAATGTCTAAAAACAGCCAGTGCAGGGTATTCATGTCAATAATTACGGACTGAAACCGCGTGCTACAAGCTTATTAAATTTTTTTTCATGTATTAATTTATATATATATATATTTATATATATGAGTGGATGCATGATAGTACTAATAATTTCAAGGTCGACAAAGGTTAGTGGAAAAATCATTAATTTTAGTGCAAAAAGCTTAATGTCCTCGACAAGAAGCTGAAGCAGCTATAGCATGAAAGAAAAAGCCCCAAAGACGCAACCAAAAACATACACCAATGGGTTTTTTTTTTTTTTAAATATATACCAATCAATTAGTGGCACATTGATCTGTCAATACCACGAGGATAATATATAATTAAACACCAAATAAACCTTGATTCAAGCCTTCAGGCCGTCACCCAAGCCCCGACAAAAACCCCCCGACGACCTTCATGTATGCAGCCTTTATATATAAATATATATATATATATATATTTATATATATATATATATAGTAGGGCATAATAAATTGATAATACTTCTTCCTAGCTATGTATGAATTAATCTTTATTTTTTCGAGTGATGTCGACACTCACAACCATGAATCAGGTACGTACTAGCTAGCTAGCTAGGGGCTACTATTATTATTTTTTTAATTAGAGCATTCATTGATTTGGTCAAATTCATCTTTAAAATTTAGTCAATATCACACTTTTTACATTTAGCTATTTCATTTAAATTCAATCTCCACATTGGATTATCCATTCACTCTTTACATAATAATAAAATATAATTAATTTAATAATTTTTTATTTAATTTATTTTTGTCACATTTTGTAACTCTACCAATTAAATATTAATAATAATTATATTATAATTAAATTAATATTAAAAAAATTCATTTCAAAAGTCATTTAATGCTAATAACAAAAAAATTTGATTAAACTCATCTAAATTCTATCTAAATTTCTTCATTACAAAACAAATAGTACTTTTGCTTAGAGTGAGAAACTAATATTTTAATATTTACTTGGAGTGAGAAATTAATATTTTAATGTTTGATGAATCAATTATAGTTCTTCATCTTTAACCAACCACTGTAGCAAAAGTCTAAATTATTTTAGATTTGTCCAATTTAATGTGGGATATTTTTTATATCAATTATGTAAATTTTAGCTAATCTTATCATTTGGCCAAACCAATGAAGATGCTCTAACCCCATGTGTTTCTTGGAGCAATCTAACGTAAAATGATTTCTTTATTATAAGTGTGAGCAGATTCTTTGATTATCTCCTCTTTCGTTCTAAACCACAAAACATGAGCACAAAGATTTTGTCGTATGTTTAGGGTTTGAATTAAGTTAACTGCTCTTCAATCATATCTATTAAAGTATATATATATATATATATATAGCTAACTAGCTAGTACTACGTACCATAACTTATCCCAAAACTTAAATTGATTAGAAAGTGTGTGTCTAATCATTCAAATAGTATTCTAAATGCAGATAAGCTCGAATTTCATTTGTTTAAAAGGAACTTGTCGAGAGACACATTTCCATACAATAATTTGGTACGTAGCAACTCATGTTTATTGGCTCTCTTGTGAAGTACGTAGTGAGCTAGGTTAAGCAGTGAATAATTAACCATATTAATTATCAATGAAATCTGGCCAGGCGGCCTCTTATAAGGTTAATGTTGAGGAGTTTGAAATTACATTCTTCTTCATTCATCTATTTTTGCGAGCATTACAAGAAAAATATTTATTTGTTGTCAGTTATTTCCTGCAAAAATGATTATTTCCTGCTAAAATGAATCTGTTTTTGTCTCAAATGGTCATTCTTGTCTCAAATAATCTGTCCCAAATGCTCTTATTATTTTTTTTTGTAATGGAGCTGTCTGCTTTAAAAACTGGATTCATGTTGATCTGCTACGTATGACCTGCAGCTTAGCATTGATCATGATTTTGTCAAACTTAATTAACTAATTCGTAGTTGTTAACTAGTTAATTTGCCAAAAGTTCCCAACTGTCTTGTTTATATACTAATTCGACGTGGGATGATCCATATATATATTTATATATATATATTGAGTTTTTCCGTTTTAAAAACTACTCATGTTTATTAAGAGGAAACAAATTTGCATATGGCCTAGCAAGTTTTGAAGCAACTGGACATAATTACTATTTTCCACTTTATCTCAAGATCAATCATTCAAAAAATTTGGCCAAAAAATTAAATAATTAAAATCACCTACAAAAATTAAAAGGAAATACTTATTAAAAAATGACAAATTTGTGTAAATTGAGGTTCTAAAACATAGACCACCAGGCGAAGCATGATGACCATGACGTGTTTATTAAAAATAGCTTTCTCAATCAGGATTTTATGCACGGTTTTGATACTCGTAGTAAAAGTAATAACTAAAATACCATTGTGTATCCAATATTGTCCCAATTCAAAGAAATCTAACGCTATCGACATAGAACGTCTTTGATGTTTTGTATCATCAAATCCAAATGATCCCTTTGCATAAGAAATTTTGTTATGGACAAGGTACCAAACCTAGCTTTTAGACAGCATTAGAATATTTTCCTTTGGAAGTTTACCCCAAGTTTAAAAGGTACTCTATACTAAGAATGATGGTATATACAGTACTGTATATAATGATCATTTACAAAAACATGGCAAAACTTAAAAGTTTACAGGTTAGATTGGCTGCAGGCATGGAGAATCTTCATCTGAGTAGGCTTAACCCGGAAACATGACCAGAAATATACCTTAATTAGTTAGATTTACAGTACAGTTTCAGCCCGCAACAACAAAATATTGGGGCAACAACTTACACATGAACAGCTCGAGCTGCGATTATGAACTTTTGTAATTCTTTGGGCTTGCTGGGAATATGAGACCCAACCCACAATTCATTATGGCAGCTATAAGCTGTCTACATAATTGTGTTTTGCGAAGATTGAATATGGCCCAAGAATTTGTTTAGGTCCGATCTAGTCTTCCTTCTCTAGCTACCAATCAAGCTCCCAAACTAAGGCCTTTATTTGTTGGGCTAGAAACGGGTATCTGATAATAGGCCCAGAAAAGAACATAGAAGAGTCCATCTTATTGAATTAGATCAAAATTTCTTAAAAGTTGTATGGAAAGAGAAATGGGCTTTGCTACTCATTATTTTTAGAATTTTGTAATGTGCAAGTAAGTTTGGGCACCAATCTGTGTACTAATGCTGTTGTCTTCATATTCTAAATTCAAATTAATACTGTTTCAATAAAGTTTACTTTCTGATCAATCATATTGAATGTATGTATTAGTGTACAAAATCGTTTACAACTAGATTTTTCCTTATTTTTATACATCATCATACACCATATTTATTTTAATTTTATTAATTTTATTCTTCCTAAACTAATTAAATTCTTCTACTCATCATCTATACACCACACATTTAGTAAGAGAAAAAAAAAATTAAAAAAATTATGTGTGGTGTGTGGTGTGAGGATGATAACTAGAAATTTTCAAAAGAAATAGATATATGTATGAAGTGGACTCTACAATATTTATTATACATTTAATATTGTCTGTAAATCTAAATAGACAGCAATGAACATGTAATAGCACCTGCCTATTTATATCTCACTTGAGACATCAAATTCAGACAAAACTTTGAGGGGAATTTCAACTTTCCTACTGAGATTCAGTCAAAAAAATTAACCACTCATTTTTGGGACTTGACCGTTTGTACTTAGACTTGTCAACACAACTTATAATTACATGAACCTAAATTAGATGATTTTATCGTTTGAGTTCCTTTTATACGCGTTATTAGGAAAGGAAAAAAACAAAAGAAAGGAAAAAAAAAATGAACAGAAAAGAAAAGAAAGACAAACACGTTTCTATTCTTTTTCTGATCTTCTTCGTTTTGTTTTGAAATTTGTCTCCCTAAACTCGACTCTCAAAAGACATGGAGATCAGGAGGACCATGCATGTGCTAATTGATCTATCACCAAAATATGTACATGATCGATCATAATGTGGGAAATGCCCAAGAGGTATAGTCTTTCATATTTAAATATTTGAGCTGCATATATAGTTGCCAATGTTCCAACATGTGTACTTTTTCAATACCTGTCGACAAGAAAGGAATTAAAATATTAATGCGAGTTTCGGAATTGAAAATGGGCCATATTGGTGATTGCCGATTTGCCATTGTGCATGGATAGCTTGGCTTTAATTTTCGAGTTAAGAGTACTTGAGGATCAGCATTAATGGAGAACATGGAGACCATCGTACAGGACATGGATGGTCGACATGCAACAGGAAAATATTTTCGTCCACGACAGAAATATTCTTAGACATCTACTTTAGACACTCCTTACTTTTTGGTCAGCTAAAGAGAAAGTATAGGGGGATTCTGTATTTTTTCATGAGATCTACCTAACGATTTGGAAAATGAAAGAGGTGCCTAAAGCACTCTGTGTGTTAGTCTAATCCCCCAGCCCACGGCAATGGAACGGGATATCTGGGATATATCAGCCACTTTAGGAAGCAATAATTTATAGTAAAAAAGGGTCGAACAGAAACCCCGACTAGAAGAGACCATGTGTTTGTTGGAACCTTTCAAACACCTTTTGTTAGTCATAGTAATGAAGCTTCTTGGAAAGATCAGTGATCAGGCCCCATGCATGCAGTTTCTAATTGGTTATTATCCAAATATAATATATATATATATATATATATATATATATATATTTCGAACGCAATTGATGAGGAAATATTTTTCAACTGCAAATTCATGTTGTCTGCAAAAAATTAAAAAAGAAAAACTATCTTGCTTTATCATTGCTTACGTACATTTAGCAGCGGCAGGGGTCTTAAAATATTTCTTAGAAAATCTTTTAGTTCATTTCCCCATGCATAATAATGCATTGGATTTGAAGTTGATGATTTTGAAATAGGTAGCCAGAAGAGCAATCATCTTATTAATTTTGACTAATATGTAACTTTTTCACTTTTAACTAATCATTTGAAACTTGAAGTCTACATTAGATTTGTCATTACACTCTCTTTAATAATAATAAAATATTATTAATTTTTATTTTCATATTTTTTTAATTAATTTTTTTATTTTTTAATTACTTGTTTATTTTATTTTCAGAATTTTCAATAACTTCCATTAATCATATTCATTTTTATTTTCACAATCCAAAAATCTATAATATAATAATCTTAGATGTATATAGATGGTAAAATCTCATATGTAAATAAAAATGTCATATCTATAATGTATTAATATCAAAAACTACTTTTAGACTTGCTATAGTTTTTTTTATATTTGAAAAGAAGAATGAATTTACTGTAGCTTATATTTTGGATGAAAAAATTTAACTAATTCAATGTGAAGCAAATATGAGTGGTATTTGCTAAATTTAAAGATGAAAAGACATTTGGCTAATTCTACTCCCCCCCCCAACACACACACACACACACACACATTTATATCATATTTACTTAGAAAAGCCCTAATATCTAAAATCGGCTTACATGTATATATAAAAACAAAGTAACAAATCTGCCCCACCCCTCTCTTGGGGCATGTTTGGACGCTTGGAGTGTTGATCAAAACTTTGTTAGTAGTAGTAAAATGACTTGAGTAAAGATGTTTTATTAGATTTTGTTAAAAAGTGAAAACAAAATTGAATAAAAATGTTATAAAATTATAAAATTGTTTGAATATAATTTTTTAATATAATTCTTGTTATGAAGTTTGTAAAATTTGGACTAATTTTTGTGATTGAATAGTGATTAAGTAATTATTAGTTGACAAAGTCAAAAATTTGAAATTGAAAAACTGTTTAGTATTTGAATGATGTTTGGAAATGAAACTATGAAAAGTTTTGAGAATTCTCATAGTGTTAAAACATGGCCTTAGTCTCTCTTCTCCTCTTTCTTCATCTCTTTTCTTATTCGCCTTTACTTCTCTCTTTTCTTCATCTCCTCGAATGGTCAAAGCCCAAAAATTCAGAATGACATCGTGTTGCCTCCAACGAAGGAACACATGGTCAAAATCATGGGTCGTGTCACCACCAATGAGTGGGGCCACGACTGTGGCTTTGGGTCTATCAATCTTGATTTGAACAAACCCACGGTTGTAACCTGTGGATGTATGTAAATCTTAACTCGCAATTTTGTGTAGATCTTGAGTTTGATTTGTGGACTTGGAGTTGTTTGTTGCTTTGCATTAATATATATTTTTATTTGATTTTGATTGGGTGGTCGTGGAATTGGATTTTTGACTTGGATAGTGGCTATGTTTTTTATTAGGTGGCGATAGCCCAAATGGCTAGGCTTGATAACCCGTGACCTCGCGTAGGAGGTGGTGTGGAGAGTGCAAGGGTGAGGCCACAAATTTGCTCTCTGCCAAAGAAGCAATGCAATACCGAGAGGGTGGGCAGGTATGTAGCACCCCTAGCTACTGGCTACCAGTTTTGTTTGGGACGTGTTCCACACATTGTTCATCAATGCACTCTACCTGCAACAAAGATACCAGACGGCCTAGAGTGCTTGAAGAACCTCCGATGTCTAAATCAATGATACGTAGAATAGGATATCACCAAAGCTCTGAGTATCAAGTTACCTGAATCGTTACCTTTTATCACATATATAGGCATGGGGAATTGTTGATAAGTACTAGTTATAAGCTTGATCCTCTCATTGCTTTTATTGGCTTAACATTATAATCAATTCGTAAAGGGCAGGTTTATCCCAACCTACTAGCTTAATCACCTTATCTAGCCTGCACAACAATTACCTTATGGATTCATATTGGTCTCTAGGGCAACTGATCTTTTCTTGCATTGGGCGTGAGGGAAATTTAATGATCTATCAGTGCTACCCCGCAATTACCTTATGGATTCATATTGGTCTCTAGGGCAACTGATCTTTTCTTGCATTGGGCGTGAGGGAAATTTAATGATCTATCAGTGCTACCCCGCTTATTGGTTTCTGTTCCCACATCTTTGGCAATGACATCATTGTCAGTTTGCTTTGCTCCCAACTTAGGCATGTAATTGTCAACATTTCGCCACACAGATTTGGTGGTAACTAAATGGATAAAAGGAGTAACGCTTACCTTGGACGGGAATTCAATGAATACCCTGCTTGACAATTCACTTCCCTAGGGCTGGGACTCCAACAACCACTTGCTTTCATGACATATGTCCCCAGACTTTGGAAGTAATGTAACCACTTTGTTGCCCCCTTTTCTGTTGCATCACCAGATCGTGTAATGATGCTGTTGTCAACCTCTTTTTTTTTTTTTCCCACTCATGCACGTAACCATCGCTCCATTTCTTCTTTATAACCATTTCTTTACTTGTCTTTTCTTTTCTTCCCTCTTTCATTTACATTTTCACGCTCATTTCTTCGTTTTTTTCCCTTGACTCCCAGATTTCTTTTTGTCTTCACTGCAAGATTCCAACTTTCTTTGCTTTACAATGGTCTAGTAGAGTTCTTCTCAATCTCCTGCTCATGACACCCCCTCGTCAACTGTAGAATCTTATATTCAAAGGGGAATTCCTCATTTTGAGGGTGTAGACTAGCGCTCTGTTCTCACCCCTAGGGACCTTACTAAGTTGAGGAACTCTTGTGGGATTTCAAATTCCATGATCCTTGAACTTCCTCATCGGGGTGTCGTTGACGAGGAAGGTTTCATCGAGAAAGTGGCCCTGCCAACCTTCTCTTTTGTTCATGGCTTAAGACTTCCCTTTTGTTGCCCAGTGGATCACATTCTTCATTTCTTAAAGTTGGCACCTGCTCAACTTCATTCTCATGCTTGGAGGGTCCTCTTGTACAATTATGTTGTGTGGGATGGTTTTGGAACCTGCTCAAGAGGAATATCCAGATTTGACCGCCTGAGAATTCCTTGTGGTTTACTCGATTAAAGACTTGGTGGGCAACATTTCTAGTTTTCATACGCACTCTGGACGCCTGGTGTAATTTGAAACTCGCCATTCTGATGCTAAACAGTGACAGAGGAATTTTTTGTTTATTTCTGATCAAGGTTGGCAGTTCTCTAGTATTGAAGCCCTAAAGGATGAATTTCCTGTTAAGGCCAATTGGTATAGAGTTCCTGACGACAAGGTGATGACAGTCACCTTGTTAGAGTGGGAGCAAGCTCACATTAATATGGTCCTCGCCTAGGTTCAAGAGAATGAGGACACCATTTGGACTGAGTCCTCTTAACCCTAACAAATATTTACCCTTTTTTGGTTATGCCTGATTGCTCCCATGTGAGTGGTCGTCTGTTTTTTATAAAGGTCGTGACTACTCCTAAGAAAGGCTCACCCCTACTCCGCCTACGAAATCAAGTAAACGCTCTCACTCAGAACGTTCCGTTGTTCAAGAGGAAAAGATGCCCCTCACCACAAGAGATTGGGACGCCCGATTAGCCCATGGCCTAAAGTGGCCCCAAGATGAACATAGAGGCTTCTGTTTGTGTCAACAACCATCCTTCATCAACCCCACCTTCTGCCACTGCATAGTCGCCAACGCATGGAGCTACTCCTGGTTGACGACTTGATAGGCCAAGTGCTTATTGAATTGGCCATCGCTTTCGATTTTGACCTCCCTTCTTGGAATTTTAGCTTACCTCACTCACCTTCTTTTGTGATCCCCACAATCCCTTTAGCTGACTTGGCATAGGGCAAAGAAGAGGGAGATACAAATATCTGCGCCACCTTCTCTTTAGGCCTCTTTGCCTCAACGCATCCACGAGTTACCTTGTTAGTGGTTGGCAAGGATCAGGGATAGGAGAAGGAGCAGTTGATGGCCCTCAACCCTTGAAAGGATCAAGCGGAGAGAAAAGCCATTCCGAGCTATCTTCCCAATATTGTCTTCTAGGGTTAGACCTCGCCAATTGATTTGGAGTGGGTTTCCATCCATTCTCCCTTCCACTTGTCATTTGGGTGATGGGGGATCTTCCCCTCTCTAGGAGGGCATTCCTACCACTGGAGGTGGGGGCAAAGAGGATTCTATTTTGCCCAATTATGTCTTGGTGAAACTTGTTCGCTCCACCAAAGAACCTAGTCCTGTCCCTAGAGGCAAGATTTCTTTTGAATTCATGATGTCAGGCCTTTACTTTCATGGGCCTCGGTGTGACTCAATTCTAAGGACTAAAGGGGAGAGACACCTAGGCCCTTCTCATCCCCCATGAACTAGTCTTTTAGCTATAGGTTGGTAGGCGTAGGGGGCTTCCTTTATTCGGTATGATTTATTCTTTTTTTTCCTTCATGCAGTTTCTCTATCTTATTTTTTTACTGACTGTTGTGTTCGAATATCTAATTTTCATAGGGCGTGGATGACTTAGTTGCCTGGATCGTCGCCGATTTGGCTTATTTGGAAGAAAAGGTTCGATCGAGGCGTATATTTGCCTTTTGAGTAAAGAGCAAGTTTGAAAATTTGAAGTCCGAGAAAGCCAAGTTGTAGCTTCTCCTTGAGCAATTAGATGACTGTTGCCACTCACTAGAGGGTGATCTAAACATCCTTTGAGAAAAGGCATCCAACCTCCAAAGCGAGTTTATTCAGGTAAGGGAGGCCCTCGCCCAGGATAGCTTTGAGCTAACCTTGTTAAGGGTGGAGCGGGATTCTACTTGGCCGCAGCTATTTAGTTATAGGAGTGACCTAGAGTCCTCCCATAAGGAACTGGCCAGTGCTAACCGGTGCTGCATTGAACTTTTTAAAGTGGTGGTTGGAGACAATGAATTCTGATAAGTATCCAAGATACGACTTTCAGTACTAAATGCCTACTCAGAGACAACTATAGTGATATGAATGACTAGTACATCCTTGACTATTCAAGAAATGACTTGAAACTTACCAGAACTCATCATCTACCAAGTTAATATCTAGAATGTATCATTAGGTGCCTTGACATCTTCCATAAAGTAACGCTCAATTTTAGACTTATATTGCATAATATTCTTCAATACATGGTTTTGATGAAAATGTCATAGCATCAAAACATTTGAAATCTGTGCATGTGTGTCATCCCAAGAAGATGTCGAGCAGTCGGGCATGAGGAGTTACCACCTTTGGATGAAGACTGACCACTCTTGTTGTAATGTCTATATAAATCATCAATATCACATTTAAGTGATCTAATAAACTTATCAACATCCTCATCACCGAGGACACCCTGAATCCAAAATTCTACAATCAGCAACTTCTATCTAGGGTCAAAGATCGCAGCCATAAATAATAATCTATTTATCTTCTCCAGACCCTCCAATATTCATTATATTTGTATTTCATCCTCATAGCCATTGCATTTAACAAACCCACACTGTCAACACAACTCTGTTGTAAGTGTTCATAAAGCCTTAATAGCTTCTCAAAATACATGTTCGTAGTAGGTTATTTTGTCCAAGATATCTGCATGATTATGTTATAAAAGAATTTCAAAAATTGAACAAACTACTTGATATTGGCCAATCAACTGTGTTCGTTGCACCTCATGCTCCCATCCTCAATCTTCATCCAATCAAACGTTAGTTGGTACTTCTGCGCTACATCCAATATCATGTATGTCAAGTTCCATTGAATCAAAACGTTCAGTTGCAACATACTGGAAGATGTGATCTTAAGTTAAATTGTTCGGCTATTACTTATCTTACAAAGCCGTTAAGGGGAAGCCCTCACATATCTCATAAAGTTCTGGAGTTTATCAATGGAAACATAAACCTCATTCAACTTTTTAAAAACTATGAGGTTGATGATATGGGTATAACATCAAACATGGATAAACTGGTACTCACAAATGATATCCTTGTTTATCGTCGTATTCATCCTGAACCAATTAATGGAGTGTTATTCGCACTGGCATTGTCAACAGTAATACAAAGCACTTTTTTGATCTCCCAATCCTTTATACAGTTATCCATCTCCTTGCTAATTGATTAATTCTTGTCATCAATAATTTCTTAGAAACCAATAATCTACTTCTGTAACATCCACTCATTATCAATAAAGTAGGTTCTAATACACACGTAGGCCACATTTTGTATGGAGGTCCATGTAGCAGTCATAAATGACACTTTCTGGATGGTGGCGACAAACATTTTCTTCATCCTTGCTTTCTCCTTGGCATCCCTCTTCAAACAATCGCGCATCACCATACATTGTGAAGGCATGAGAAATCATGGCTCTAAAGTGTGTACAAATTTGTCGAAACCTGCATTGTCAACCATGGTAAAAGGCATCTCTTTAGTGACGATTATCTGCGCAAGAACATCCTTCAACATCTTCTCACTGTATTGAGAGATTGATAATTTCTTAATCTGCGTGTCATTAGTAGCCGTAAAAGTCTCATAACTCAACTTCGTCTTATCAGTTGCCTCTAATCCTTTGTGTATCTTATACTACTGGCAACCCGTAAGATGTGCTACTAATACTAACGTGCCTTGCTTATTCCAATGACAACTATATAGTTGCCCACAGTAGTGACATCAAGCCTGCGAGTTCTCACTCTAACCGAAAACTTTGGTGAAATGTTCCCATGTCCACGATCTTTTTTTACTAGGTCCTTCTAGTCGATCGACCTCAACATTCATCAACTCCTCCTCCACATTAAGCATATTAACATCTTCAAAATATATTGGGACTTGACTACTTGCTTGGGAGGTAGTTGCTCTAGATATGGGTCTACGGCCTGAATACCTGTCGGTGACGCCAATTGTTGTGCGGCATCTCCTTGTGGAGAATCACAACGAGATGGTGTAGCATCCATAATATGTTTTGCAAATAATCTGAAACAATTAACAAACAACTGTCATTTAACATGTTATGAAAATTATCTACACATTAGAAATACATTGAGAAGGAAAAACATGTGTCTAGTCATGTTTGTAGTCTTAAAAATAAATAAAACACAAAAAATGAACGTCCGCTCGAGCGAACAATCTGTGTGAATCTCGCTTGAGCCATACTCGAGCGATGTCTGGAGCGAACAATCTCTGTGAAGTTTGCTTAAGCCGCATTTGAGCGAAGGCTCGAGTGAACAATATGTGTGATGCTTGCTTAAGCTATACTCAAGCGGAGGCTTGATTGAACAATATGTGTGATGTTCGCTTGAGCCACAGTCGAGTGAACATCAAGTGTGCATTGTCTAAAAGGCACCATTCAATTGTTCCCAAACAAAATTCCATAAATCTCATGACTAAAACCCTAAAAGTAGAAACCCTCAATTCAAATAATAAATCAACAAATTTTACAAACAACTTTAACAATTTTCAAAGCCTAAAGCATTTAATTAACAAACAATCAAAACCTTTATAACAAAATATTAAGATGTAAGGCTTACAAGAAAGAATGACAATTAGAGTTCCCTCCATAGTGGCTTGCGACGGTGCAGGCAATGGGGAGAGAAGATGTTGGACAAGGAGAACCAGAGAGGAGAGAGTTCCTGTGTGAGAATAAGGGGGAAAAGTGAGAACGAAGTCGTTTTAGTTAGGCCATTTTTTTAAAAAAGTGTAGGAGTCAAGAAGCCGGAATAACTCGAACTTCGACTTCAATTTTTGAAAATTCCAATTCCATCGGAGTCTGAGTGCAGTCGGAGCTCGAATGAAGTCAGAGTGGTCATAAATTTTGCCCACCCCTACCATCCGTGGGTACCTAGCCTCCGCGACCCGTAGTGCACGGATCGTGTATTACACTGGCATTTGGGTCCCTCATTCTTTTTACTAGGACTACGAGATACTGCATGGGGTGAAACAACCAAGTATACATAGAGAGTATCTCCTTGCTCGGGCTGCCTTAGTAGTGCCTGATTTGACAGGCATTGCTTCAGCTCTTGGAACACCTGATCACATTTGTCATTCCAAGGATGCATTTTTCGTAAAACTCTTAAAAAAGGTAAGAATTTGTTCGTGGACTTTACACGTTGGGTCTTGCTTATGTTCTGTTGCAGTTTCATGTTTATAATCGCGTGAATCTTTTTCATGTTTGTTTTGATCCCCCTTTCGGACATTATGAAGCCTAAGAATTTTCCTGAACCCATGATGAAGGCGCACTTCATCGGGTTTAGCTTCATTTTATACTATAGAGTACCGCAAAAGATTCTTTTAGGTTGGTTAGATGATCCTTACTTTTTACCAACAAGTCGGCGACATACACCTCTATGGTTCGCCCTATTTGTTTTTTGAACATCCGATTCATGAACCTCTGATAAGTCGTTCCTGAGTTCTATAAGCTAAAAGGCATGATGTGGTAGCAGTAAAGCCCCATGTCTTCTCTTCATCCATTGGATTCATATAGATATGGTTGTACATTGAATAGGCATCCTATGTTTTGCCATGGCGTCAACGATAATGTTGACCGACAGCAATTGGAAGCTATCCTTCGGGCATGCTTTGTTTAGATCGGTAAAGTCTATGTACATTCTTTACTTTCTATTTTTTTTGACCAGATTGACATTGGACAACCACTTGGGGTAGTGGGATTCTCTGATAAACCCTGCGGCGAGGAGATGGTCCACTTCTTCAGCTATAGCTGCATACTTCTCTACATTGAATGATCATCTCTTCTCACGAACCTTTTTGCAAGTGGGGTCAACACATAGTCTATGTTCAATGACTGTGTAGTCAATCCTAGGCATGTCTTCATGACTCCATGCGAACATGTCCCTATGTTTGACTAGCAGTTGTTTCAAGACTTTCCCGATGTCAAGTGAAGTTGTGTGCCTACCAGGGTTGTTGTATCTGGTTGCCCTAGATGCAACGTCACTAACTCTAATGGTTTGTTTGCCTTTGTCTATTGTAAATTATGTTTATCTCGCGCCTCCAGGCCATGATTGAGGAGAACTAGTGGTGGGGGCAGTACGTGTGATCCTCCACAGTGCAGACGTCGGACCCCCTACTTTGAGCTCCTACATGTAACATTCCTCAACTAGGGCCTACTCACCTCGCTGTTCCCTTACTCCCACTTTTGTTGGAAACTTCCCTATAAGGTGGTAGGTGTATGTAACTTCCTTGAGACTATTTAGGGTTAGTCGTCCTAATATAGCATTATAAGATGACAGGGCCTTGAACACCAAAAGGTCGGTCATCGTGGTAGCTGCACATAGCCCTTTTCCTACTGTGGCAGGTAGGGTTATGGCATCAACTGGTTGGATTGTGCCCCCAGAGAACCCCCTTAACTGGGTGGGAGATGGTCGCAACTTGTTGGTGAACCCATCTTGACAACAGCCTCCCAAAATAGGATGTCTGATGAGTTTCCATTGAAAAACTAAAATTCACCTAGTAGTATAATTGGCGACGAAAAGGGTCACTACCAATCCATTGTCATGCAAGTATAAGATCCCTTCACAATCATCTTCCCCAAAGGAGATAGTCATTGTATTACTCCTCTATGGGTACTTGGGGTGGTTTATCCACCATGTAAATTTCTTCACATCTTTCCATGAGGGCATGTGCTCTTCTACTAGAAGTTGATATCCCCCTCAAAAATTCCCCTAGCTATAGTACGAATCTCTCCTAAAGCTGCATCATCACAATCATTATTTTGGCCAAGGACATCGCAGTCGTCTTCTCTTATCGATCGCCGCCTTTTTAGACTGGTGCTTCACTGCAAATTGTGTTCCCACTCTACTCCTTGCCTTGGCTTTACACGTTTAGCTAGCATCCGTTCAAGCTCTCCACTACCCGCCAATTCGAATACCTTCTTTTTCATTGTAGTACGGTATTCCGTCTGCCAGTGGGTATTTGACTGATGGTATCTACAGAATTGTTGCCCTCTCCTTACCTGTTGTTGTTCCTTTCTCGACGACCTTTTTTTACGTACATTGGTAACCTAATTTCAAATTTGAGGTGATGATATCAAGTTTCTTTCTAGAGAAGCTAGATCATTTGATTTTTGCCATGCAGGCACGAATGATATTTAGGAGCACGGCTCTCCTAGCTTCAACGACACACCCCTCTTGCATCCTCCCACTTTTAAACTAGAGTTTCATGCGTGTCCTAAATAGAGTTCAATTCGAAAATATACGATGTTTGCTATGGGTGAATTATGTGGCAAGTTCAATATTTGTTTAAGAGTTAATTTGCTACTCATTATCCACACACATCACACATCGCATATTTTTTTTAAAATTTTTTAAATTATTTTTTATTTTATTCTTCCCAAATTAATTGATTTCTTCTACTAATTATCTATACACCACACATTTGGTAAGAGAAAGAAATAAAAAATTGACCTTTTTTGTATGTGGTGTGTAGGGTTCATGTTAAATAGATTTTTTCTTTATTTAAACTAGGACCTAGTCGTTGCTAACTCGGAGCAGACAAATGTACCAGTTTGTTCTCCTTAACTCTTTCCGAGCAGCAATGAGTTCAGACAGAGTTCTCGTAGGCATTCAAGAGTATTTGAGCTTTGACACAAAAGCTTCGTCTGTTCTCCTTCCAGGTACAGCACATGACGAGTTGTACGAAGATGATAATCTTCTATTCTCAATTGAAGTTCGTCGCTCATCATGTCTGCCCGACTCAGCCATGATAACCCTAGCTACTAGTCTCCGTGATCTTTGTTAAGGGCCACCAAGCCAATCAGCCACTAGAAAAAAAAAAACGAAAAAAAAAAAATGGAAGTAAAAAGCTGGATCATGATCAGTATATATGCATGCACGATAGAAAAAAATATATCTTCTCATTAAAAAATAATAATAGAAGCTACTACATTTTTTCAATTGATCAGCTGCATCATGGCCCTTAAATGAAGACAAACCTCTTATATATTAATCATTCAATCATTCACATAGAAATTCCAAAAGAACACCAATCTATATGCATGCGTAGCAACAGGGGGCCCCAACTGATCAGCATATAATATAAAAACAATTCTGGGTAGAGGGCCATGAGGGAGAGTCATCGGTTGTGGCATTACTAGTGTCAGAATCAATGAGCTGCCATGCTCGCATGGCCCCCTCTGTCCCCGTAAGAGTGAGCATCACCAAAGGGAGCACATACCAGGTTGCTCCTTCAATGAGCGCTAGCTAGGCAACAGAAGAAATTAAACCCTAATATATTTATATACCCTACACCCATTAATTACCTGTGTTCAAAATATTGTGCAGGTGTTCTCTGTTCCCTAGCATGTGTTTGGTCACATGTGAAACCCACATGTCACTAGCCATACCCACGTAATCAATTTTGTCACGTCCGTCCTGCATGCATGCCTTGAAGAATAGAATACAAATTAAATATTACGTACATACTTGTAGCTAGCTAGTTAATTTGTTCAATAACTTTGGACGTGCTTATTGATTAGTTAAAGCCGCAGTGAGCGTGCCGACAGGGGGTTAATCTTAGGTATAACTGCTTATCAAACTAATAAAAATTTTAGGGTTTTGTCATTGCCGTTAATGAGCTAATTGTCATGACTGTCCCCCGTAAGGTTTGGGATTACAGGACATTGATTGTAGGGTGATTATGGTCTCGTTTGTACGTGATGTTTGATGTTTCGAGTATATTAGGTCGACAAAAAGCTTATTTATTAATTAATAATCTAAAAGTATAGTTATCATGTCTCGTTGTTTTTTATACTCACTGTCTGTCTGCTCGAAGAGCCAATAAACTTTGTAATTTGCTGACTTGATCAACACTGCATGCTCAGTACTGAACTTTGTCGCTTTTCCCGTATTCTTTTACTTTTTAGGCTTAAAAGACGCCAAGAAGTCCAACTAGTCGTTTAATTAATTAATTAATTAATAATGTTATCGCAGGGAAATTTCCTTTCACCAGTACTACATGATCGATAGTGCGTGTTCTGTCGATCGAAGCATGATAATATATATGATATATATATATATATATGAGTACTGATAGACCTACAATACTTTGTACAACATATTNAATTAATAATGTTATCGCAGGGAAATTTCCTTTCACCAGTACTACATGATCGATAGTGCGTGTTCTGTCGATCGAAGCATGATAATATATATGATATATATATATATATGAGTACTGATAGACCTACAATACTTTGTACAACATATTGTATAATAGTGTTATAAAGTAGGGATATTTTTGTAAAATGTTGTTACTTTTATAAGATGATTTACAAAAGTACCCCCACTTTATAACACTGTTGTACAATATGTTGTACAAAGTGTTGTGGGTAAATCATTTTCCTATATATATTGGGAATAATTAAGGGAAAAAGAAGTCTGCTAGCTAGCTTCTTTACATGATGCATGCAAGCATTAATCTTTTTTTCCTTAAGTGATTATTAATTAAAGAAACATTTGTTTTTCCTTATGAAGTGATTAATGTCTAAACATGACTTCATTTAAGATGGGTTGATCCACTAAAAGAAATAAGGCCTTTAATTTGCGGCAATTTTCTATCTGTTGCAAACAAAATCGCCGCAAAAAACCATTATTTGCAGCGATTTTCTACATTGTCGTGAGTTTTTTACATCAAGTTGGAAAATGATCTTTTGCGGCAACTTTTACACTTTTTACGACAGAAAAAATCGCGTCAAATACTAAATTGGTCTTTTGCAGCGACTTTTCAATTTTTGCGACGAAAAATTCACTGGAATATTAAAATTTTTTTTGGGAGTTTAGTTAATCGCTGCAATTGCGAAAGTAGTCATTTGCGGCAATTTTTGGCACCGGGAAAGACCCTGTTTCTTGTAGCATGAAGGTGATCAGTTGGCTAGTGAACATGATCGATGTGCAGCGCGCAAAGGCCAAGTTATAATTAATTTTTAGCTAGCAGTCAACCAAGAACGTGGTGATCATCGACCAAAATTCCAAACCTTGATAGTTTATTTCACTTCAATTCCAGCTTCTTAATTAACATCCTTAATTCCATCCCCACCACTAATGACAGCTACCTACCAAGCTGATCATATAATTTCTTAGGTGTAAGCTCTATATATATATATATATGTATGTATGTATGTATGGTCTTAATTAGGATCGGACCTTACATAATGGGAAGTACATTTAAAAAAAAAAAAAAAAAACAGAGAGAGAGAGTACTGTTAAATATAAGCTAGTTATGAGTGAAATTGATTAATCTCGCACAATTTTTTGAAAAAAATTAGACGTGTTATTAAAAAGCGAGTTTTTTCATATAGATTCCATTTTTTTTTTTCAAAATGCTTGCATGCCTTATACCAGCACAAATCATTTTCTTTAGATTTATATTATATATTTATGAAACTTTTTATAAACCTTTCCAATTAGCTCGTACATTAATCGTGCTTCAAGTGTACTGTAGCTAATTAGTGTACACATTCCACAATGGGGTGAGTAATATATATCTTACGAGTACGTAGTAGGTACGTATTTAAAATTAATGACAATTTTTTTTTTGAGTTTTGCTACACAATTAATTAATCTCCACCACACTCCATACTCTATATTTTTTTAAAATTTTAAATTTTCTAATTTTTTTAAAAAAAAATTCTTTTGAGTTTATTCTTTTTAAACTATTTCAAATTTTCTATTCATTATTCATATAATAAATATTTGATAAAAGAAAAAAATTTAAAAAAAATATGGTGTGTGGAGGTTGTGTGAATAGTTGGAAGTTGTGGAGATTTTTTTATCCAAATTACCAACAAGCGATTTTCAAAGCCTTCAATTAACCGAGTTAATTCGGTACGTAAAATTAATCACTTGATGATCATGAGTGAATATTACATATATAATTTGTCATGTGTAAATCCAAACAAACGTACTAGATCTAGAAAATGTTTCAAAACCATTTTTGGGCTTTCGCCTGAAAATAATTTTTCAATTTTCAGATATGAGCACGTGATCACCTCATGAACGTATTATTAGCATGCATTGTATTTTTTTTAACTACTACTTAAGCTATAAATATAAATATATATATATATATATAAATACCTTCTAACTAAGCTATAAATATATATATATATATATCCAAACTCCACACTGTGATCGAGTCATCTTTTAATATTGATTTGAACCATTTCACATGCATGTACGATGCGTTAAATTATCATGTAAAAGGGTTTGATGTGATTTAAAGAACATCGACATCAGATTTTCATGATATCCCTGCCAAGATGCTTGATAACCGAATATCATCTGAGATATGCTTTGTTTCCTGTGAAGTAACTCATATTAATTCAAGAACAGAGATCAGAAAGACTCGTTATACGTAAATTATGGCCATGCATATATAGCCAGAAACCGCGTAACCTGTGCAAGCTAGAGAATATCTATAAAGCTAGCATTGAGTACCCCCCTAGAAAGTTTAAAGTGCAATTTGACTTTTGTGATTTCTTGCAAGTTACTCTTTCTGCATGCGTAGTTGCTGACGACTTCGAATATCCCAAAGGAAACAGCCTCAGGAAATGTCAACTTTACTTGCATAGTAATTAATTTCTCTTCCAATGGAAGATCAGGCAAGAGCTATTGGATAAGTGCAGGAATTCCAACGACGTCGGCCTGCTCGAGACGGAATATACGTAGTTTCAAACCCTAATACGTGCGTACCAAAGTCACAAATGCATGACTTGATCTGCTTCTTAATTGGCCTAAGACCCACGAAAGCAAAAGCACGGCCTATTTTTATTTTTTGTTTATTTTCTCATTCCCAGGGTATTAATTAATAAAGTAGTGATCTCTTACGTACGACGTACTCACTACAAAAAGTGTGAATGATAAGCTCGGTCGATCGAGATAAAAATTACTTATTTATAATTAATTATTTCTAACAAAATTATTATTTTTAATTAAAATAAATCTGTTTTTATCGTAAAAATATTTCGTTACACAAGAATCATTACAAATATTCATTTTTTGCAAAAAAATTATAACCGCCCAGGGTCGGCAGGAGGGTAGCACAAGTTCAGTCACTACTGCGCGTCTTTGGCCCCTGATCTCGCGGGCGCCATTACTTACGTACGTACGTATTTCACTGCAAGCGAAAAATATCTGTTCACACATAAGCTGTCAAGTCATAACTAAAAAGGAAACGTGCACTTGTAAATAAATTACACCGTAATTGAATTTTCGAGATAATTAAATATTAGTAGATAATGATCACATATATCACGGTGAAGTTAGGAAGACATCACCAAGAATTCATGCAAGGTGCAATATGACACGAAGTACTTGTACAAACGAAGCTAGAGACACTTCTGGTCTTCTAATCCAATACAAGGACAGAGTGCATGGCTTCTACAATCTTCTCAAAAAAAAAAAGAAAAAAAAAGAAGAATAATCAGAACTTGACCGAAAAATAAAAGTAAAGAAAACTTTTCGAACGATCATCATGGTAATGCCCTTCAGACCAGACTATCGTTCATCGGAAAACCCACTTAGTGATCAGTGACTTTTTTTTCGAGTTCTTGGCAGAATAATAATGGTGCAATGATCTTTTGTTGCCATTGTTGGTGGAGGAGTCCACAACAAAGTTCTTCAGCCGTTGCATGGCGACATTCAAAGTCACTTCGGACATGTTAGCAAAGCAAACACGAAACCATCCCGGTTCGGCGCAGTGGCAGGACGATCCCGGAGAGATGTTTAACCGGACGTCGTAAACAATTTTCTTCCAAAGCTCCATTTCCGATTCGAAAGTGTTAGAGTGCAAGAGGTGCCGCATGTCTACCCAACAAAATAAAGCTGCATTGCTCTTAAGGCAGGTAATGCCGGCTTTCTGGAGGCCCATGACGAGCATTTTCTGTCTTTGTTTAAGCCTCTCGTGGTTCTCGAAGAGGTATTTCTTCGTGAATTTCTTGTCAGAAAGCAATGCAGAAAGAAGGTATTGGGTTTGGGAAGAAATTAAGCCAAAGCTTGACATTTTGGTTGCCGCGGCCACGACCATCTCATCGTTGGAATAGATTGCCCCGATGCGAAAACCAGGAAGACCCAGGTCCTTCGAAAGACTATACACAATATGAACTCTGTTCCAGACTTCGGTGTTTTCATAGCCGTTTAGAACTTCCATGACGCTTACGAAGTCTGGAGAGCTAAAAACGGTGCCGGAATAAATCTCATCGCTTATGAGATGGATATCTTTAGCAGTAATGAAGTCGATGAGGAGATTCAATTCACTTAGACTCAATGTGGTTCCCAATGGATTTGACGGGTTCGTCACCAACACACCTTTGACTCTTAGATTACGTTTATGTGCTTCTTGGTAGGCTTCTTCAAGAGCGGATGCAGTAATCCGGAAGCCATTGGAGCTAGTGCAGTGTATCGGTACAATCTCAACCCCGGTTCGCCACTTGAGATCCCTATCAAATCTGCAAATTAGCCAAGGAATGCAAGCAAAATCAGGGAAATGCATTTTATCTTCTAAATAATGAGCCACTTGGTAATTAATTTATGTATTAAAAGGAGTAAATAGATATATCTTAGCAGAGGCCGGGGAAAGTAAACAGGAAGATATTTTTATACGTACGTACATACGTACCCAGGATAGTATGGAGTCGGAAGGAGAAAGGCTTCGCCAGCTTCAGCTAGGCAAAACATGAGAGTCTCGTTAGCTGAAGTTGAGCCGGCAGTGAGAACGAGGCGGCTGGGATCAAAGGTCACTTTGTTTCCTCTGATTTCTGCCATGAATTCTACCAATGCCTGAAAGAGATTTTGAATGCCAGAAATTTGAAGTTAGAGACAAACGTTAATACTAGAGGAAAAATATTCATTTCTCTGAGGAAGGAAAATAATAATTTGCTATATATATACATGATATATACATATATATAGACCTTTTTGAAAGCGGGGAGGCCATGATAATCTTGGAAGAGAGCAAGCTCTCTGAATATGGAGTTTCCATCTCTTTTGAACCCTGCTGCGTCCGGGTTCATAGCAAGCCACGATTCAAGAATATCAAAGGAGAGCTGTTCAAAATATTGCATTAAAACGACGTAAGCCACCACACTTTGTAAGCATATTCAAGCTGGAATATTAAACAATATTGTTTCATTTTGGAGTACTTTTATATAATATATATGTATATATCTAACCTGATTCTCCGCGAGACCCATCTGAATGATCCCATTTGGATTCCGAACCACGTCGAAGGGGTTGTTCTCGTATTCCTGCCACCCTAGGAAGTATGAGGAATCTTGCCCGTGAGTGTTGCACGTGGCCTTTCTAGACAAGAGCTTCATTTCTGGTACTGCCTCTCTGCGACTAATTAAGCTATGAAGAAGAAGCTCTTTCACAGAAAGGTGCAGAAAACAGACAAGGACAGCAAGAACCAAACAATTTCGGAGATCAGAAAGAGAGAAAGAAAGCTTTGAAACGTCTTTGGATTGGAATCTAGAAGACCCTCAGCTAGCTAGGTTAATTGGTGCAGTGGAGATCAGCTCTATGCAAATGTTGTGTATATATATTAGATAATAGGAGTACTTATCGTCAAGATGGAATGCCACGTCGGATGGAAAAAAATACATTTGACCACAGGAGATCAGCGACAGGCCGGACTTCTTGTTTCAACATGAATCTAAATTTATATTAATATATTTGTACTGTACGCGGTACGCGCTTTCCACCGCCCAGGCAAAAAAATTTCCAAGACTTTTGAATTCATGAGTTTTTACTCTTCTTTTTCCCCTCCTCACTTCTTATTGGCCCCATTTGAATCAGTGAAGTGTTTCATTTCGTCTCGTCTCGTCTCGTCTCGTCTTATTATTATAATTTTTTAAATAATTATATAAAATATAATAAATAATTCAAAGTTTTTAAATTTTAAAATAATAATAATATTAAAAAATAATATTTTAATAATATTTTATTCAACTTTCATCTAAAATCATCTCATCTCATCTTACTATCCAAATCGCATGACCTAATTCTGTGATGCAATCAATCACATTAAGCTCATGTGTTAATATCACATATATGTATACAGTTCGATCGGGAGAGTTAGGTAGAGACATTTATTTGTTTTCATAACTTTTCTTAACTCATCTCATCTCATATAATTAGTACAAATTTTTTAAATTTTCACATTAAATAAAATAAACAATTTAACTTTTTTAAATTTCAAAGTAAAAATAATATTAAAAAAATATATTCTAACAATATTTTATTCAATTTTTAACTTTAATCTCAATTCATTTCATCAAGTCTCTCTCTCTCTCTCTCTATGTATGTATCATGTATTTCAATGAAACTATGACAATTTTATTTGCATCTCATTATTAATAAGAACAAATTATCAATGCAGAAAAGTCTGAACCTACTCTCTGGAAGTTGTTAACTCACAATCTTCAATATCTAAACAATTCAAGGCGAATTTGAACAATATAATGTTCGGAATAAGGACATGAGAATATATATCTTCCACAGAGAGTTTCTGAAAAGCTTTGCATATTTACACGTAGCTGCTAGGAGAATACAAAAGGACAATCCCTCGGAATTTCACCGGCAATTATAATTTTTTTTATAAATTTGCTCATTCCTGCTAGTTAGCTCTAATCCCGCAAGATGAAAAACTAGGGAAATATATACTTGACACCTTCAACTACGACCAAATGTTTTACGTTTTAGTTTCCAAAAGATCATTAGGGAGGTTTGGTTAGTGAATTGAGATGAAAATTAAATAAAATATTGTTAGAATATTATTTTTTAATATTATTTTTATTTTGAGATTTAAGAAAGTTGAATTATTTTTTGTATTTTACGTGGAAGTTTGATAAAATTATAATAATTAGATAAAATGAGTTAAAAGACTTCTTGTATATATCCAAAACAACCCCATGACAATGTAGCTATCAAGAAAATTACAATCATGTGCATCTTTGGTCAAGATCACCAACCTTTAAGATTGTGTCATAAATATATATATATATATAATTTATTTTTGATTGACCTTAACGGTTTGAATTAGATCAAGATCAGTGTATTATATATAATTAAATTTGTTGTTGATAGTTTTGAGAGAAAAAATTAATTAAGTACAATTTTTCAAAAAGAAAAAGAAATAATAGTACTACCATTATTTTTTATTTTTAGTTTTTATTTTTATAAAAGTACTACCATTAATTGACTTCAAAGATTTCAGTTAATTCTGCATGCATGTTTGAACCTAGAGGGAAATAATTGGCAACAAAAAAGAAAAAAAAAAAGACAAGGTAGGGATCGAAAAGTGTTGTAATGTTGATCAGAAAGCCATACCGACAGCAATAAAAGGCAAGAGTGACCCACAAGCTGGTCCTTGCGCGCTAAGACCCGGCCACGAGTACAATTCCATGGTCCATATGCTCCCTTGCTGGACTTGCCGCACCAAATACTTGTCGGCCATATCCTTCACCTTTAAGCCTCTCCATTACTTCCTGTTCATGAACTCCCAAACCAAATGACTTATTATTTCAGGTCAAACTTGTCGATCAGTAGTAGTACTACTATCTTAGTAGTGCGCGCGTCCAAACGATAATATTATTATGATCTTTAGAGATTTAAACCCAACATTTTGAATTCTGCAGAAAGATCATGTTTTGCTGAAAATCTTTGCATTTGGTAAAATATGATACTGACGATATTTATGGGGTTTGAATTTGAGCAGGAACTCACGTACAAGTGCGAGGTGATCAGGTGTATTAATTAGCTAGACCTTTTTTCCATCGCAATGTGCCTCTATCCCCGTTCTGAGTGCAGGAGACGTGTGGAAATTTAACAAGATAGAGTTGGTACGGGCCTGCCTGCCCATTGAATATTAGAGTTGGTGGTAATGTTTTAGTCATGAAAACATGACACCACCAATTGGACGGCAAAGACTGGACGACCGTCCGCCCTTAGTTTTAGCTACCTGATTTGTTAGGATGATCAGTTTCACTGAAAGAATTCATTAAAGAAAGTGCCTTTTCACGTAACAGAAGTGATTAAAAAGGTGAGCAAGCTGCCAGGGGTTATTTTTGTTAGCTGGGTCTAGGTAATTAGAGGTAGGTGAGGTGTGGCTACCAGATTCCGAGGTCCTAATTATGATTTTCTCTCTAATTCTTCGTTGCCTTCAACATTTTTGAGGGATTTGATGAGAAAAGTGAGAGACAGCTCATCATGAAGATCGATCGTGTTTGTACTTTGTTTATAATATATATGTCAAAGTATATAGTTTACTTGATCCTTGTTTCGTTTTGAGGTTTCATGACATGGGGTACTTATTATGTATAGAAAACCACCTCCAAGGAACCCGTGTATAAATATATATAAATATATATCTATATATATATATAAAGGTCTGAGCTGCTAAATTAAAGGAGTAAAGGAGTAGTTGCTAAGCAACTAACGCGCGAGGATCGAAATCAGTGCAGGTCATCACTTGAGGAAACTACAGTGAAGCAACCTTATTGCATACTCGAGTTTGGATTCAGAGATAAGCTGACATATGAGTTTGAGATAGTTTTAGATAAGTTGAATAAAATATTATTAGAATATTATTTTTAATATTATTATTATTTTGAGATTTGAAATTTTTGAATTATTTATTATATTTTGTATAAAAATTTTAAAAAAATTATAGTGATAAGATAAAATGAATTGATGTGAGTTTCGATCGAATTCAAACAAGGCAACTTGGTTGATGTCAGCAATGAGGGCATGCACCATATATATTTTGATTAAGTGAATGCATCAAAATGCCTAGCTAGGTCTAATTTTTCTCTCCTTTTCTTTCTCATTAACCGAACCTCTTGTAGGTACAAGTTTATCTTTTGACGGTTTAATTAATGTACATTAATCTTTAGATCTTGTTTGTTTTCGCAGATGATCAGATAAGATAAGTTGAGATAAAAGTTTAAAATTGAATAAAATATTATTAAAATATATTTAATACTATTATTATTATTTTGAGATTTGAAAAAGTTGAATTGCTTATTTTATTGTGTGAAAATTTGAAAAAATTATAATGATTAGATGATATAAGATGAGATATGTTATGAAAACAAACGAGGTCTAATGTCCACTACGTTGATCAATTCAAACTTGGTAGTGTATATATAATATATAGCTGTTGATATTCGTAATTATATGAGGGACCGATGTGTCTTGATTCGTTGAATGGCAATTATGCCTGGATCTTTGTCTCTCCTGGTCTCTCGGCCTTTTCTTCCTCAACAGCCTCTCGTACAAGGTTCATATTTCCATGGACCTTTTAACAATCTTTCATATCTCACTCTCTCGTCCACCCCCAATTTCAATTGTTCATGTTTGAATAAATATGAATCAAACGGTCATGTCGGGTCAACCTATAAACAGGGCATGACCCGATATGATTGATACAACCATATATATATATAGACATACTTATAATAGACGCATGTACCAATTAAAAACAAAAGAGACCATTTAACCTTCTCAGATACTAAACCAAAATGTATACGTGATATATATTGGCACAATGCATGGCTAAAGACACAAGCTAAAATGGATTTTTCTTCCATGGATAAAAACTGGAGAATAAAATTACTCAGCGAATGCATGCATGCTGTCTAGGTATATATAAATTATACTTGCTTAAAATCAAATCTTAGAAAAAAAAAAAAAAGAAAAAAAAAAGAAAAAGAAAAATGAAAGAAATTAGAAAATGGTACGTACGTAGTAGTAGTCATTAATTAATATGAAAACGCGGCTTCAATTAAAATCATAAGATTTGACCCGCAGGACTTGGCCGTGGGAGAGATCGAGATGGGGGAGTGATGATCAAATTAGCTGAGACCAATTATAAAATGAAACATAATGAGAACTTGGAAGTGACCTAGCTAGGTTAGTCATGCAGATGAAGATCATATATCAGACTAGCTAGGTTTCATGATCACTATTAAAGACATGAATAGGATGCTAATTCCAGTTGTACGTACGTAGAATCGATGCCCACCCCACATAATATTATATCACACAAATTACTTGGCTAATCATCTGAATTCCTAATAAATGGACAATTCTGCTGATCATTGCAGTTTCGCGTTTGACTGGAATGATCTGATTGATGCAATTCATGACATTTCCGCTTGTAGGGCACACACACTTGACAAGCAAAGACATGATGCAAAGACCCAAAAACGTAGTGTTATAGGCATTCTAACAAACCCGAATCATAGTTGGTAAATTACATGCAGGACTCTCATTTCCAACAATCATGATGAACCAGCTGCTGTTTCCAGGGCAGGAGTAGTTTTGGTTTGTCAATGGCCACAACTTGCAGGCCGGTAAGTTCGTATCCCTTCATAGGAGCACAACTTGATGTGAATTAGACATATTTTTGGGTTAAAATTGATGCTTATAACTTATGCACTATCTGGCACTACAAGAAAACTGCTTATTTGTAATCAACTATTTCTTGCCAAACTAATTAGTTTTTACTAAAATGAGTCTGTTTTCATCATAAATAGTTATTTTCATTATAAATAATGAGTCGCAAATGTTCTTTTTTCTTGCAGTGTGGCCAAGTGATTTAACTCGGAGTTAAATGGATGCTTGAGACCAATACACAACCCCACTTGCGCCACATGGTTTGTAGTCGAAGAATGGTTATTAGGGCATGTGAAACCCTTGTCTAAGTGCCCCCACTTCACACCCTATATATATACACAAATAGATTCGGGACCGTTTGAGGGCTATATATAGTACTGCATGGTGACAGCTAACATGATGCTCACGTTAATTAGTCCATTTCACACTCTTTTCCTAGGAGACATTGGGGAACATTTGCTTCCGGTCTTCAATAACGTAGGCCCTAGCGTCTCCAGCCCGCCATGATCAGTTCTCTCTCCCCTAGTTCTCTCACACAGAGTCGTCGATGACATTGGTACTTGACGTATGTATATATGCACTTATAATGTACTGCTGGAAGCTGGTCAACGAAAACTATTGATACCAACTTAACTAAATTAGTAGAAACAAAACGACAAAAACTCCAAACAACAAGAGAGAATACGTACAGAACCCCAAAGTCTTTTCTAAAGATATATATGAGGATTTTTTCTTTTTTTCAACCGCTGACTTGAAAGAAGGCCGTGATTGATATTGATCCCCCAGGGGCTATTTATAATTTGAAGTTCAAAATTGATGTAATATATATGTTTGCTAATCGCGTTAGAGATCTTGCAAGTACTTATCTATGGTTCTAGCTCGTTCCTGTGAAGGAAGGAATTCATCATGTAGGGAGTACTTGGGAAAATGTTGCTCAAAAACTTGATGCGTGTTGTACACGGTTGAGTGCAGTACTATATTAATATGATATTGTTGGAATATTGTCTTAATTCTTTACTTAGTTGTTGTGATCTAAGGTGATCCTAGCTAGTTAAGTCTTATCCAAATGACCAGGCATTCAAAACTTAATATGAAAGGAATATATATATATATATATGTCAATTAAGTTATAGACTATATATATATAACCATAATGTTGCATGATGTCGATTGTTTGTAATGAAGTTGATAATTAACACTACAAGAAAACTGCTTAGTTGCAGCCAGTTAATTCCAGCGAAATGACTATTTACAACAAAAATGAATCTGTTTTGGTCTTAAATGATATTTTTGTTGCTATTAAATGGTTCCAAAAATCCGATTTTCTTGTAGTGTAAGTTTGAGGAAATTAAAGAAGGAAAACATTGAGCCTTGACCGAACGATCACTTCTGCTTTCTTGTTAGGAAATACCTGCACGTATGTGACAGAAAATGATAGAGATCAGAAATTCCCACTTAGTACACATCTAATTCGATAGATCATAGAAATTCCCTCCCCATGCGATTATTTTGATCAAATCATGTTGCGTTCCTGAATTCTCTTTCTAAGGCAATGAAAATGCGGGGGCGAATGCCTATCTTCCAGCTTGGAGTCTAATTGGTACCTTTCCTTTTTTATTGCATTTTTATCAACAAAGACGCGGTCGTCATCTAAGGTGATCCTGGCTAGTTAATTCTTATCCAAATGACCAGGTATTCAAAACTTAATATGAAAGGAATATATATATATATATAGTCTATAACTTAACTGAAAGTTATAGACTATATATATATATATAACCATAATGTTGCATGACATCATGCAACATTATACACTACCACAAATATGGATTTTTTCAGAAAGTGATTGTCGTGGGAAAAAGTATATAATTGGTGGGAAAAAAGTTGGTGAAGAAAAATTGGTGGAAAAAAAAAAATCTCCCACCAATTTGTTCGGTGGTAGACTCATGACATATAATTGGTGAAGAAATAGTCTTTTTTCACCAAACCACAAATTTATAGGAAAAATCTTCTTTTTCCCATGAACTACCGTGGTGGTTAAAACTTTTTTTCTTCGTGGCAAATAAGCTTTCAGCTGGTATGATGTGGTGGGAAATAACATCATTCTCCATGAGAAGAAGTTGTGGCAAAAAAGTATTTACTCATAACATCTCTTCGTGGAAATGTCTTTGGTATTTCTGATAAAATGCTTTTTTGAGAAATATATATTCTCCACAAAATATTTATGTCAGAAATACTTATTTAGGAAGAAATCTTAACCCGAGAAATAATTACTTCCAGCAAAAAAAAAAAGTATTTGTCACGAGTTGCATTCGTGGCTAATGTTAAGAGATTTTAAAAAAATCGTAAAATAAAAAAATGATTCAAAGTAAAAAATAATCATAACAAATAGTCTAATATAGGTAAAATCGTGTCATCAGCCTACAATTTGCCACGGTCGTATATCTTGAAAAAAGATCAATTCGTGGAAAAAACTCATATTTGTTGTAGTCGATCAATTGTTTGTAATGAAGTTGATAATTAAGTTTGAGGAAATTAAAGAAGGAAAACATTGAGCCTTGACCGAACGATCACTTTGATCACTTTTGCTTTCTTGTTAGGATATAGGCCTGCACGTATGCGATAGAAAATGATAGAGAGAAATTCCCACTTAGTAAACATCTAATTCGATAGATCATAGAAATTCCCTCCCCATGCGATTATTTTGATCAAATCATGTTGCGTTCCTGAATTCTCTTTCTAAGGCAATGAAAATGCGGGGGCGAATGCCTATCTTCCAGCTTGGAGTCTTGGCACTTGATTTCCTTTTTTATTGCATTTTTAACAACAAAGACCCTTGTATTTTGTTGCAGGCGCATGCATGCAGCAGTAGAAGATCAATGGGATCACAGAAACCTAAATCTCTTTTTCCAGATTTGTTCTTTCTTTTCCACGTTATATACTCATGTCCTCTAATATTAATATTGAAAAATTCTACTCATCATCCTCGCACCACATGACACCACACATAATTTTTAAAATAAGTGTGCATGGCATGTGGTGTGTGATCTGCAGGATGATGAGCATCAAAGCTCAATAATATTAATTCATCCTAGAAGCATCTTTTTACAGAAAGAAAGGGAAGGGGGGGAAATGCTCCAATAATTTTTGCTATATATTTACGTATATATTGACTTATTGTCAACGCGCGATTCCTCTTGATCTTTCACATTCTGGCCTTTTCTGTATATGACATATGACAATAACGCTATATTACAGCTCCAATAATTTGATTAATAAGACAAAAGAAAATCAAGTTCGCCAAAGTCACACGCTAATATATATATATATATATCTACCTGCATATATACAAGATATCAACTGATGATCAGGAGTGAGGACCATTAAGTCAGTCCAGTCCTACATGCATGGGGTGTTTTGTTGTACTAGTGTACAAGTGGGTCATTAATTATGGGTAACATCCAAGGATGGAGTGTGCCTCACTCACACATCAAAGGGTCGACTTAATTAGTAGTTCCAAATTAAAACGCTAGTCTATATGTAGTTCAGCACATTTTTCTAATTATTTGCTGTAATTGAGCTATCTCAATCAAACAACGCCAACCATGCTGTACAGTTTGCATGCCTTATTGCTATTTAGATGGCGACTCAAGAACGGCCCAGCTTGAGCTAGCTTGTGGTGGCCTACTTCATTAATGTTGTGCTTGAGCTGTAAAGTGGGTCGTATTTTGCATGCATGTTATATTTAATCTTGGGTATATGCTAACATGAATTGTGACTTATTTTGTTAGGTTTAATTTGTATCTAACAGCGACAGCCAGTTTTTGGGCCACACTTGCTGATAAAGGAAAAAGGAAAAACAGTTTTGGGCCACTTCAAATCAAAACATGACGAAATGTTGCCATTTGCATATATTTAACAGGGATGTTGGGTTCCTGACCAGGGAACACCAAACTATTGATGGGCCAGACCCACCAAGAACTAGACATTCTGTACATTGCTTGAATAGTTGAATGGGCCGGAGAAACAAGTTTGCTTCCCAAATAGTCATCAACCTTTAGGGATCCAAATCTCAAAGGGGGTTGTTAATTGAAAGTAGCCTTTTTGGTGTGCTCTGAGAGCCATCTTTTGAGAAAGTGGAATGATCATGTACTGGGAAACCTGTTCACAAGTCAGGAGATTGATCTCATCAAGTCCATTCCAGTTAGTATTGGAGGAAGAGAAGACCAACTGGTGTGGAGGTGTACAAACAATGGACTATTTTCAGCCAAGAGTGCATATCATCTTCACAAAGAAGTTTTATCCAGATCTAAGGATGACCCTTCTCATGACAAATTAAAGGTCAAGATTTGGAAATCAATTTGGAAATTACAGGTTCCTAGTGCTGTTAGGATGTTTCTATGGAGAGCTTGTAATAAAGTATTGCCAACAATGGCCAATCTGAACAAAAAAGAACTTGGGGAAAATGACAAATGCCCCATCTGTCAACTTGAGATTGAAACCTCAAGCCATGTTTTATGGACTTGTGGAGCAGCTAAGGATGTTTGGGCCCAAGGGTGTAGGAAAATTCAAAAGATGAGTATGGAGTGCCCTGTTTTCCAAGATATTTGGAGCTCATGGAGGTGGCCATGATCACTTGATAACTTTGGTCTAGAAGGAATGACTTTGTTCATGGTAAATGATTTATGCATCCTAACTTGCTTATCAACAAAGCAATAAGAGATTTGGAACATTTTAGTTGCCTGCAGAATATAAAACCACAAAGTTCGAGTTGCAAAAGTGATTCACATCTTAGTTGTTGGTTGAAGCCTACTTAAGGGACCTACAAACTAAATTGGGATGCAGCTATTAATGGGGTAGATGGCTTAATCGGAGTTGGTGCAATTATGAGGGACTGTTTAGGCCAAGTTATTGGCACTCTCCAAGCTAGAAGACATCTGAGAGTTAGCCGTTTTAGTGGAGAAACTTATGCTTTGTTGTTGGGAGTTCTCTTCTGCAAGGAAATAGGCATAACAAGTTCATGCTTGAAGGTGATGCATTGCAGGTGGTTAACATGTTGAAGGAACCAAAGCATGACTGGAGCTATGGAGGTCTATTGGTTGAAGATGCAAGGAAGTTGTTGAATTCATTTGCATAGTGGTCTGTCGCCCACACTAGAAGAGAGACCAATAAAGTAGCTCATATTTTAGCTAAGAATGCTCTAAATTGTGTTGATGATCTGTATGAACTGGAAGAAATTCCAATTGCATTTTTTCAGATTGTTATTGATGAGATGTTGTAATTCTTTATAAGTAATAAAAAGACATATTGTATTAAAAAAAAACACATCATTGATTCATTTATACTAATTATTTTGCATTTATAATTTGCAAAAAAATATAATTTGACGCTTATAAAAATAATTTTGATGTGAAAAAAGAAATAAAACAAAAATTTCTAATTTCTAATATAGAGTGCTCCAAAATCAAACCCATAGTCATCAATTCCACTTCGTCCATAAGATTTTGTCAAGCTTGTTGAATGAAACCCATCTTTGTTGCTCAAACGGTCAAACCACTAAATAAAAGTGCTAAATTTACC
>QEOT01000400.1:59300-97110 GCA_003123785.1 Pterocarya stenoptera
ACCTTAGAAAACTTGTAGTAGGGCATGTGGTGGTTGCCGGATGCTAGAGAGCAGTAGATCGGCCTTTCTCCATACTTAGTCCTGAAAAACACCAAAAAATTAAAAAGAAAAAGAGAAAACGAGAGATGAGAGGAATGAGAGATGAGGGAGGGAGGAGCCGAAGCTCCTCCCCCTACACCGTTTCTGATTTGGGTGGTTTCTAGAGATAAGGAGGAGTCTCTCTCTCTAAAAGCTAGGGCCGGCTCTGAAAGACGATTTTGTGTTTGCTTGATGATGTAGTGTGTGTGTGTGTATATATACATATATAAATATATATATATATATATCTATGGAGGATGTACCTTTGAACATTCATCCTTTTAATATGTAACTATTGATGTGTTTGTTTAAGTAATGAAATGTTCTATGTTGTGATAAAATAAAATGAAATAGATGTCTTACTAACTTCACAAAAAAGTTAGAAAATATTAATTTTCCCATGCACTGCACTGATCTACAACAAAAACCAATAATTTAGGGAACAATTAAACAACCTATATTAATAGAAATTCAAATCAAAAACAAAACCCGAACTCAAATCAAACGTACGTACTCCATGGATTGGAATAGACATGATTTTCTTGGACATGATATGAATGGCTTTGACATCATGTCCACACTCAAAATCATTTATTAATTAGGAAAAAAAAAAGACGAATTCCCCAAATGTAAAAAATTAAAAACCAAAACCCAAACCTAAAGTCATTGAAATTAATTCAAAATCTAGAAAACCAATTTCCTTGGCAAAGCAAGATGCATTAAATCACCAAATTCTGTATATGTGCATGAATTTATATTTGGGTTTTGTTATGTGAATAATTAAAGTTGGAAGCTAAGAACAAAACCAACCTTAGCTCAGTTGGTAGAGCGGAGGACTGTACTTGGTAACACCAAACAGATAATCCTTAGGTCGATGGTTCAAATATGGCAAAACTAATTTTCTTTCGTTTTTGTACTGCAAACTTTACCATCAAGGTATACCAGATTGAAAAGCAACCCCAAAAATAACTAGGGTAGTAAAAACCTCTATTTTTCTCTCTCTCTCTCTCCCCCCCCCCCACTAACTTAGATGTCAAACCCATTAAGGAGTGCTATTTTTCTCCTAGTGTTTAAATTTTCGGTCGGTGTTTTTGGTTTTGCTTTTGTTTTTTCCAGTCAAAACATGGAGAAGCGGCATTTGATGTTTTCTGGTGGCCAGCAACCACCATGCGCCCCATTGCGGGGTTCCTAAGCCGCTGATCTTTTAGACAGTTGAGGTTTTTCGCCAAAAAAATGGCGCGTGATCCACACGCGCAGGTTAAAGAGCGCGAGTGGCCTCCACGCGCCGACACACAGAGGGCTATGCTGCCACCACACGCGGTGTTTCTGGGGTCAATGATCTTGGTAGTTTCAGGATCGACAGTCCGAAACACTCCTAGCATGGCGGATGTCCTTCACGTGCCATTACAGCCTTTGTGCTCAGTGCTTTTCAGTTTTTAGTGTTTTTCAAATTTTTGTTTTGTTGTATTTCTATTTTTTGGTATTTCCTATGCTTTTATGTTCTATTGTTTGTGTTAGATAAAAATAAAAAGAAATAGGCTATTGGATTTGTTGTCCATAGTAGGAGAACCCTCTCCTCCTTTGGAGGATGGTGATGGTTATCTTATTTTTACAAAGTATTATATTCTCAGACAAACCAAGATTAAAATCTCTGTTCTTACGATCGTAGCAATAGAGTTTTTTGCTAACGTGGAAAATGTCTAATTTTCTTTCTAATTTGGAGAGGCGATTAGGGTTTCTGGCTGGGCCTTCATCGGGGATGGTAGGGCATGGCGTTGTTGAGGAGGAGCGTGGTTGGATTGATGTGCAGAAGAAGATTTTACTGTCGGGAGGTGCTGTTGGTTCTTTGTCTGGGCGTGCTTTTGCTGATATTGTTGTTGCTAGGCCATAATTGCTTCCAGAGGTGGATATTCCATTTCGAGATTGAGGCTTCAATGATGGGGAGATGTTCTTTCTATTTTCGAAGACTGAGATTAAACAATCGACAGAACCATTTTGGTTTTCTCTGGTTATGAAGTTTTTACGTCAAAGACCCGCGTGGCTTTATTAAAATTGGTGGGGGTTGCGATCTGTTCCTGTGGTTGGTCAATTGTGAAATCCTTTGAATGTTCTTGTTTGGATATCAAATGAGGATGATTTCATCAGTATTATGGCTCGAGAAAATTTGGATATTTTTAGGGTGCCGTATAGGGTGTTTCATTGGACGCCGGATTTTATTAAAGAGGAAGATTTTCCTTGGGTTCCTATCTGGATTACTTTACCGGGTTTGCCTCCAAATTTTTTCCATGAATCAATTTTAAGGAGTATTAGAGAGGACTTTGGTCGATTCTTGAAGAGGGATAGTGCGACAGCACGTGTAACTCATTCGGCGGTAGCACGCATTTGTGTTGAAATGGATGCCTCAAAGCCTTTGCGACATTCTTTTTGGTTGGGCACATCGGGGCTGGAAACTAGCCATTATCAGGAGGTAGTCTTTGATTTGATTCTAGCATTTTGTTTACATTGTAGGAAACAAAGGCATAAGAAGAGCCAATGCAAATGGCGCATACAGTTGCAAAAAAAAAAGGAGATTTTGATAAAAATGTAGAGAGGAATAAAGAGATGCCTAAACAGGTGGAAGGTAGTGGGGTCTCATGAAAAGGAAAATTCGTTAGTGAAGCCGGATGTGGATGTAGTGTCTTTGGCAGTATCGCGCAAGAAGGAAGTTTTGGATGCTATATGTAAGCGGAAGGAGGAGGTGGAAGGAGGGTTGAAGGATGTTTTATTCATATCTTTAATTGGTCAAGTTCATAATAAAAGTCAATTGGCTGACCAGGTTGATTTTTTGGCTATACAGATGGATGAAGTTCATGCGATTGATGATGCCTCTAGAGGGGATTCTGTTCAGAGAAATAATGTTCTGGATAGGAGATAGAGCTGGTTTGAGTTAACAGAAGAAAATCCTGATGAGGATGTGGACTTTGGGTTGGATGTTCGTAGGACTCGTAGGAGTTCTTTGAAGCTTGTAAATGAGGCTTTAGAGTTTGAGCTTGGGTTGTTTGGTAGATAGGGGATCTCTGGGAGATGAAGGGCTCGAGGAGGGTGGTTTGTTTATGCACTCTAGAGCCATTTCTAATGTGGAACCTGAGGAGGAAATAAATGAGTTGGCTACAAAATATTTTGATTTGGATCCGGATATGAATGTGCCTTTGAAGAAGCTAAAGGGGGTAAAGAAAGAAAAATCTATTGTTGTTTTGGAGCGGCATACTCGCTCTAAAAAATTTCTTTAATTGATGATGAACATTCTTACGTGAAATATTATGGGAATTCTTTCGTTGAAGAGTACGGATGATGTACATAATGGTGCTATTAATTTTTTCTAAGAATTGCTTACAACGACCACTATGAATTTTGATGAAGATGTGTTATCATTGTTGCTATCGTTGGTTTCAGCTTAGGAGAACGATGCTTTAAGTGCTGCGCCATCAATGGATGAGGTTAAAGTTGCTATGCCATCTAATCCATTGTATAGCAGCCCAGGTCCGAATGGGTTCTCTACTAGTTTCTTTATACTTGCATGGGATATTGTTAAATATGATATTGTGGAGATGGCTAAAGAATTTTTTGAGGGGAAGCCTTTGTCTACTTTCTTTGGGGCTACAGTACTCATTCCAAAAGTTGATGAGCCTGTAGGTAGTTTCGATCGATTAGTCTTTGTTTGATGGTATATAAAATAATGGTTAAGATGATGATTTTTAGATTGGCACCATTGTTACATCAGTTTATTTCTCCCGAGCAAGCCACTATTATTCAGGGAAGAAGTATCTTTGATAATATGGCCCTTGCACAGGGGAGGAGACGTTCTACTGAAAATTGATATGGATAAGGCTTGTGATTGGGTGAATTGACTTTTTTTAATGGAGGTCTTGAGTAAATTGGGATTTTCAGAAAAATGGAGGAATTTGATTTTTAATTGTATTTCTTCTCCATTTTATTCAATAATGTTGAATGGATGTACTCAGGGATTCTGTAAGGCTTTGTGGGGACTTCATCAAGGTGATCCTCTATCACCTTATTTGTTTATTTTGTCAGAGGAAATGTTTTCATAGATGCTTCATAAGGAGTTTAAGTAGGGAAGAATAAAGCCTTTCAATCCTTGTGGGGGAATTAGGATTAGCCATTTGTTGTATGTGGATGATCTCCTGATTTTTTCTAATGGTGGGAAGGCATCAATCTGTAAGCTTATGGAGGAAATTCATTTGTATGAGGCCATGTCGGGTTAGTTGGTTAGTACACATAAATCTTCTTTGTTTTTCTCTTCTAATATTTCGTGTGGAAGGAAAATTGAACAAAAAAGTCTTTCTGGTTTTGAGGAAGGAGCATGGCCTTGCACATACTTGGGAATTCCGTTATACGTGGGGAGAATGCTATTATGGATGTTTGATCCTTTGTTAGCAAAAATTCAAATAACATTAGTGGGAAGGAAAAGTAAGTTATTATTCTACAGTGGTAAAATTATTCTCATTAAGCATTTTTCATATGCTTTTATATTGAATTTTTGAATAGTTTGCCGATTCATATGCTTTTTGTATTGAATTTTTCAAATGGAGTTTTGTCAACTCTTATAGGTATTTTTTTCAAATTTTTTATGGGATTCAACCATGGAAAATGAGAAGAGAAAGTAGATTTTTTAGAGGAAGATTTGTTTGCCGGTAGAGTAAGGTGGACTTGGAATACGGGATTTGTCTGAGGTTCAAAACTCCTTGCTTATGAAGTTTGCTTGGAAATTAATTACAGGGGGCTCGTTGTAGTCGAATTGTTTCTCCTCCAAATATGTGGGTAATGCCCACATTATGTCAGTTATGGACTTGCGAAGAGGATCCCGATTCTGGAAAGGGATCATGCGATTAAAGCCTACAGTGCTGGGTAATTCGAGATGGTAAATTCATAATGGAAAGATCAATTTTTGGTCTGATAACTGGTTGGGCAATGGGCCTTGGGTGGAGGATGTTTCGATGGTAGGTGATGCTGGGCTGCAAGTGAGTTCCATGTTGACTGGGTCAGGGTGGAATATTGAGCTATTAAGACCTCTTGTGTCCAAAAATGAGGTGGAGAAAATTGTGTAGGTAGGTTTACGTTTTCTGAATGGAAAGGATATGTGTTTGGGTACCTTCAGCGGATGGAGAATTCGCCACTAAATTGGCTTAGAAGATTTTGCAGAAAAATGAGATTTTTTGTCCATGGCGTAGGTGGTTGAGGCAAGATTGTGTGCAAAAAAAAATCTCCTTCTTGTGCTGAAGGGCTAGACGGCATGCATTGCCAGTGGATGATGTTATTCGGCAGCTTGGTATCCCTATTGTTTCAAAATGTTGTTGTTGTTCAGAGCCTCATATTGAGACTTTAAATCATGTCTTTTGTGAGGGGGAGGCGGCAAGAAGAATTTGGAGTTATTTTGCTAATATTTGTGGGGTTCGATTGCCACGAATTCAAAACTGGGGTGGAATGATAAATTTTTGGTGGGGACATGCATCGGTCTCATCTCAGGATGGCTGGATTCGTGGGATCATTCCTATTATTATTTATTGGGCTCTTTAGAGGTTTCGATGTTCCGCTCGGATGGAGGGTACAAATTATGATTGGTGAGTAATTATTCGAGTTGTGAAAGTGACATTAAGAGACATCACAAGTGGCCTATGGAATGTTTGAAAGGAAGTGAAACACCTTGTTCAATTGCTTAATATTTGGTTTCGTCATATTTTTAGAGAAGCCAATATGGCAATTGATTTTTTGGCTAGTGAAGGTACTAAAGAAAGAGTTTTAGATTTTATTGGTGATGAGTTTGTACAAGGAAAGCTTCAGGGCATTGTGATTTTGGTTTAATTGGGAACTTCTTATATTCGACATTGATGTATTGTACTCATGGTTGTTCATCCACCTCAATGAGGGTAGTTTTATAAGGAAAAATTTAGTTTTAAGTGATTCTGCGCACTAATACGTGCACCCATTTAATATGATTGGTCAGAAAGTAGACTTTATTGAAAACAGTGCTAATTTGAATTTAGAATATGAAGGCAACAACATTAGTACGCAGATTGGTATGCAAACTTGCTTCTATGTAGCAAAACTCTTTTTATAATAAAAGGCTTCATTTTATTTATAAATAAATAAAAATCTTTGTTCTTATAGTCTCATATCTCATAAAATTTTGTCATTAGAGAGCTTATAGAAGTTAAGACAATGTCCGTCACAAAGAAATTTGTGTACAGGGAAGCCCCAAACATATGAGTAGTTTGGTTTGTAATATGAGTTTTTTCTTGTATTTATCAGTCACAGCTGTAACTTCGGATTCATTGAATGAAATGATATCTATTTATTTATTTATTTTTAAATTATGCACAATATTATATATACTGAGTGACAGTTCTATTCTATTATAGTTTTCTTTTTTAATTTGGATTTGAAATTTAAAATTTTAAAATATTTACTATTTTTAATAATTGATATATCAATACATATGATTATATAAGTAAAATTGTAAGTTTACGTAGCATTTTCCAACCCTATTTGTGCTTACCATGAATGCAACTCTGTTTAGAGCTCGAGAACAGAGTAAGTAAATTAAACTCCATCTGATACCCCAGATCTGGATTCGATTTATTTAGCTCTACGTAAAAAGGAGTACCATTGTTTAGAAGCAAAAGAAAAGCCTGGAATCATGCATGACCCCATTTATACGAGCTTTGAGTATTGAAGAGTAAAAGCATCAGTAGACACCATTTACATTGCTAAGAGCCAGAACTCCCAAGCCACACAACTCTTTGATTGCAGGTGATCATTTGCGTGAAGCTTCGCAAACTTTGACAACTACAATTTAACACGAAATTTACTACAAAACTGTTTGTGGGGCTTGATTGCCAACCTCAACTGTTTGGGTATTGAGAGTAAAAGCATCAGTAGACACCATAACCGATAGAAACAAGCAAAAATGCAAATAAATTAGGTGGCTCTTATATTGTGGGAAACATTCCCCAATCATCACTCTCAAATTACATATGGGGATTCATTTGTTTCATTTCAAGAGAAATCACCTTGGTGGCTAACAACCAAAGTTAGTACCAAAAAGCAGGGCTATTCATGATGTTTAATAGGATGCTAATATTTCAAAAGATTGGAATTCCAACTGAAGAAATATATAGACAAAGCGCTAACCACTTCGATATACATGTTTGAAATCCCAAAAACTACCAGGTACTAAAGCAGACCGTAGACTTAACTCTAAACTGCAGCAAAAAGAATAATTGCAGCCAGTTACACAAGAAAGGACGCGAAACACAAAAATATATAAAACTATGATGTTTGATACAATGTTAACCAACACAAATCTTGTATAATTAGTAGTTCTACTTGAAGGACAAGAAATATAAGTTTCTACTAATATACATACACATACTTTTTTCATGCAGAAAAAATGAAGAGAACAATATCCTTCTAGCTAGACAGATAAGACGTAACGCCCCAATGGAAGACCTAAGCCACATTTGGGCCTATATTTCAAAAGGACTAGTCAATGGTACAATTGGAGCCCCATTAGAATCGTTATAAAGATCAAGAACTTCTCCCTTCCAAGGAATGTGTGATCCCGAGCACCACCTATATTCATCACTGTATCACATTCAAAATAGTCTAAAACCATCATTGATCAAGGGTCCAAGACTTTATTTTATGCCTTATAAGTCAGATGTTCCACTCTTAAAGACCATATTTAGTTTCGGAAAGATACAGAGCTGCCGGATAGAAAGATGAGAGAGACGGGCCTTCACATGGATGGCTTCACTTTGTCTGGGGTGATCACGGCCTTTTGTAATGACATTGGCATGATTAGGCAATTGCACTCTTTGGCGGTGTCCGGTGGGTTTGATTCTTTTGTTTTGGTTAACAATGCGCTTGTAACGTTTTATGGTAAATATGGGTTTCTGGAGGAGGCGAATCAATTGTTTCATGGGATGGGGGAGATTAGAGATGAATGTCTTGGAATTCAATGATCGTGGCTTATGGCCAGCATAGGGAAGGATCAAAAGCGCTGGGATTGTTTCAGGAAATGGAACGAAGGGGATTTGACGTTGATATGTTCACTGTTTTGACTGCATTTACGTGTGTGGAGGATTTGTTGGGTGGGCTTCAGTTTCATGCTAAGTTGATAAAAACTGGGTTTCACCAGAATTCTCATGTGGGTAGCGGTTTGATTGATCTATATTCCAAGTGCAGGGGTGGTATGTCACTTAGTGGCAAAGTATTTGAAGAGATTCCTGGCCCAGATTTGGTTCTATGGAACACAATGATTTCGGGATTTTCACAGAACGAGAATTTCTCTGAAGATGCTCTTGACTGCTTCCGGCAGATGCAGCGTGTCGGTTACCGCCCTGATGATTGTAGTTTCGTCTGTGTCATTAGTGCATGCTCCGATTTGTCATCTCCGTCTCAAAGAAAACAGATTCATGCACTGGCAATTAAATCTGAGATTCCTACAAATCGAATTTCAGTGAATAATGCCTTGATTGCAATGTACTCAAAATGTGGGAATCTTCAAGATGCAAGGAGGCTATTTGATAGGATGACAGATCGTAATACCGTCTCTTTGAATTCAATGATTGCGGCTTATGCTCAACATGGTATTGGAACAGAATCATTACGCCTTTTTCAACAAATGCTGGAGACAGATATTGTGCCTACTAACATAACCCTCATCTCTGTCCTTTCTGCGTGTGCACATACCGGGAAAGTTGAGGAGGGTCAGAGTTATTTCAATATGATGAAGGAGAAGTTCGCAATTGAACCAGAAGAAGAGCATTATACATGCATGATAGATCTTTTGGGTCGTGCTGGAAAATTGAGTGAAGCTGAAAGGCTGATTGAGACAATGCCATTTAGTCCTGGCTACGTTGGTTGGGCTGCATTACTCGGTGCCTGTAGAACGCATGGAAACGTGGAGCTAGCTGTAAAGTCTGGCAATCACTTTCTTCAGTTGGAACCTTCAAATGCTGCTCCATATGTCATGCTTGCTAATATTTATGCCAGTGCTGGCAACTGGGAAGAGGTAGCAACAATTCGAAAGCTTATGCGAGATAGAGGTGTGAAGAAGAAACCAGGTTGTAGTTGGATAGAGGTGAATAAGAGGATACATGTGTTTGTGGCTGAAGATAGTTCACACCCAATGATTAAGGAAATTCATGAATACTTGGAGGAGATGTCGGGGAAGATGAAGCGAGCAGGTTATGTGCCAGATGTGAGATGGGCTTTGGTTAAAAATGATGAAACGGTGCAGGGAGAGAAGGAGATTAGGTTAGGGCATCACAGTGAGAAGCTAGCAGTTGCATTTGGGCTGATCTCTACGAAAGATGGGGAGCCAATACTTGTGGTGAAGAACCTAAGGATTTGTGGGGATTGCCACAATGCAATTAAAGTAATCTCTGCCATTTCCGGTAGGGAAATTACTGTTAGAGATACTCACAGATTTCACTGCTTTAAGGAAGGACGATGCTCATGTGGGGATTATTGGTAGTAATAGATTTCCATTTTTCCTTTGATTATTGGTACTGCTTTAAAGAGCAAATGCATAATTTTGAGTTCTAACAGAATGATTCTTCATATAGTTACTGCAGTTTATAGCGGTCTCGATGACTCAAGATACGTTAAATTCCATCAATTCCCCCTACCCATCCCCTTTTGCTTCTATACATATATATTTGCTTGCTTCTGATGACTCGCTGCTTTTACTCGACTGCAACACAGCCTCAGCTACTTGATCTCTGCCATATCCTTTTGGATGTCTTGCTTGATAGGAGGAGCTCTATAGTATGCTGAAACGGTTGCAGGGAAGAACGTCTGTCTCACTCCTTCTGCCTTGATAATGGGAAATATTATACTGGATGCACTCTGAAAAGTACAAAAATTGTTCATCAGGCGTTGTAGGGGATATTTATTTATACAGATGAGGTTATTAATTCATGCCTATAGATGTAAAAACAAAAAGAAAAAAGGATAGAATAACTATTTGGACTTGGCATTCTACAAAAAAAAAAAAAAAAAAAAAAAAAANCCACAACCCTTTGGGTGAAGGAAATGGTAGTAGCAGACGACAAACACCATATATTGCAATCGCAAAGAAATGGAGAACTAAATTCCATGGACTTGGGTCTAGACCAGAGAGTAAATCTCCCAGTCCTGTTGAAAATATGCCTCCAAGGCTTAAATAGTCAAAACATGCTTGGCCCATCTCCTTCCTTGCCTGATCAGTTGAAGAAGAAAACACCTTGTAAAGGGCGCCAGCCAGAGTATTTATTGTAGACGCCACCGGCTATAATAACAAACCATATCATACAACAATGTTAGTGTGAATTAACATCCCTTGGACTTTAAAAGGTTCCTTGACTTTTACCAAAAAAAAAAAAAGGTTCCTTGACTTTTCAAACATCATCATATAACAAAGCAATTAAAAAACAACGGAAAGCACACTTTGCCATCCAATTCTACTAGGACCACATGAATAAGCAATACATGCAGCAATACACTTTTTGTTCTAGAGAGTTACCTTTCGCAAGGTGTAAAAGGATTCAAGATACTTGGACAATGAAGGTGCATCATTCAGGTCATGCAGTGGCTTAAGAAGATCTCGGAGTATGACAATATCGGAAAGTGCCACAGTCATCCCACCACCAGTTAGAGGATGTCGCATGTTGAAAGCATCACCCATTAGAAAGGCTCCAGGAGTAGGAAGTGGATCCGCTGGCATGCTTCTATTTGGCATGGTTCTAATATTTCCTTTATCAACTGCAGATATGAAGGCCTCCTTAAGCTCAGCTGGAACCTGTAATTGAAATTCTCTAGATTAATCCAAGGTGCAGGAACAGATCTTCGTGTCGAAGCCAATGCAAGGCAAGGATGAAAAATACCGAACACAGTACTAGTAGTACTGCCATTGGAATTGAGTCATGGACTTCAAAATCAAAGATCATTTACAAAAAACAAATAGATACCTGTGGAGCCACCACCGTTTTCAAATAGTTGGCCATTTCGCCATTAGCAATAGAAGGTAATTTCTGACCAGGTACATCAACCAAACAGCGAACCTCAGTACAACTGATTGTATAAAAAATGATGGGTGAAGGTTTGGCTAAAATGATATGTCCATGATTTGCAAATGGAAGTTCACAGTTCTCCAAGACTAAACCCACAAAACAAGATGGCACGTCTATCTGTTGAAAAATATTAGTTTTCCACAAGTCAGTCTCTATATAGAATGGAGCAAGAATGCATATGCCCAACTGCAAAAAAGTAGATGTGTATGCAGCAAAAAAACACAAATTAATTTCCCTACATCCTGGATTATGATAATATATATTATAACTGTTCATATATGATCAGTGAACAATTCCCAACTAAACTCTAACTGCACCAGGCAAACTGTAACTATTATATAGTTCCAAGATGGTAACTTTACCTTAGGGTTACAAAGAGAGCGGCGCAGATTTGAGAAGCAACCATCACATACAATTGTAAGAGGAGCATAAGCTTTATGTTCTTGGCCATCCTTCGTTTTGTACTGAACCCCCTTAATGGTCCCATTTCCTTCGAGCAAGGATGTAACTGTACCTTGTTCCAATTGCACACTGAACATGGACATAACTATGTGCTTAGTACAGTGCAAACCTTGAAGACCAAATTCCAGAAAAGTGGAATGTGCACCAGGAGTCCAGGACAAAGTAATATTTTGACAAGCTACAGTGTAGGAGATTCATGGAGCAAGGATAGCATAAAACTGTACTACGTTAAGTTGAAAATAAGCAGCAAGAAATAATACTTGGGAAGAGTGGCAGCTTTTTCTCTCATCCTTTGTATAAAACGCCCGTTGTGGAAACTCCTTCCAGCCACATCTGAATGAAACTTTTCCAAAGGATAAGACAGTCTAGCATATTTTGCATCCTTGGAGAAAGCCAATCCAACCATTCGCTGAGCATCAATTTCCTCGACACAATCTGATATCAAAGCACAATTGTTTTCACCAATACACAACCAAAACCAATACTAAGTAATCTTTATACCAACGCCAACAAATTCTCCTTGGAACAAGAGTCAGTTCACAACCATGTTTGCAATCATCCTTAAAAAAAATTTATTGTACTTGAAGGATACAGGAAATTACAATAACGATGTGAACTTCCAAGCATACCTTCAAGGCCCAATTCAATTAGTTTTAGGTATCCCCCAGGCAGCAGAACTTCACCGACAAATCGGTCTGGCTCTGTCAAGTCTCTTTCAATCACATGAACTCGTCTTCCGTCCTGCAATTAGTGGCAAAAAAATTTAGATTCTACTTGTAAAAGGAAATAAATCAACAATTTCAAGGTAACTGGTTGTTGAGGGGTGATATTGGAGGTAAAGTAGGCAACTTTAAACACAAGAACTTTTGTAACACGGTTTACATCTATTATGTCTAGTAAATCACGGGAAATCATTAATAATTAGATGCTGATACATGCGATAAAACTCCAATACTGGTAAATCTTAAATCACTTGTAAGGTGGCTGCCACCTCCCTTGAAACACTATGCATTCAGTCAAGCTTCCAATTCCTATTGATTAAACTATCTACTGCAATTTTCTATTATCATTGCACTTGCGTAATTTACTTCCACACATATTCACCGACCCAGATTCCCCAATAAAATAAAAGTATGCGAAAATTCATTAAAAAGAAATTATTTTCAAGCCTTGATGCCAGATTCCTGAATTTGATCAGTGCCTACATATATGCTATCCAGAATTCTCTGGTTTCATAGTACCGGAAATTTCAAAAGACCCACCAATTTTCATACCCATGCAAAAAGAATTTTTAAATTTTAGAAGTTCTTTATTGTCTTGAGAAAAAAAAAATAATAATTACCTTGCCGAGGGTGTAAGCGAGGGCGGCACCCGCTACACCGGCGCCTACAATGATAACGTCAGTGCTAAAGCTCTGTTTCGCGCATTCTTCCGGACAACTCTTCTTCTTGAGCTGTTTCTTGTTGGCATTGCTGCAATTCCTACGACGGAGAGAGTAGAGAAGAACGAAGCCGAACAGTGAGGCAACGAAGACCCAGAGCACGTGCTGGACGATAGCCATCATTATCTTTAGCGGGATGAAACAATGAGACCCAGTTGAAGAAAAAGGGGAAGAACAAATGGGTTCGGTCGAATCCTCCGTTTCACCCTCTACCCTGCTCGCAATACCGGCTCTTGTTCTGGTTCTTCTAGTATGGATGTGGGTGGTGAGAATTTGTGGTGTAGAACAAGATAGAATTTTGGAGGCAACGAGGCTTTATAGAGAGAGATTACAACGCAGCGGTGGTGAAGACCTGGTTGTGACTGTGAATGTAAATGTGCATGTGAATGGGTGGATTTATAGGAGCAACTGCCAAACTTGGGATTGTGGTGCCATTGTGGTGGATAAGAAATGACTGGCTGCCTCATGAGGACCTTGGAATTGGTTCTTGTCTTTTTGTCCTTTCTCGTGAGTTTCTTTCTTCAAACTGATTAAAGTAGGAATACAGGGTTGTCTGAGGTAAAATCCCTCTAATTCAGGTCTTTAATATCGACCCCAATAACTAAAAAGTATGTTTGGTTTACTAAAATCAACTTTTTTTGTCTCTACAATTAAAAAAAAAAAAATTTATTTTGTCTCTATATGAGCTTGCTATACCTGATTAAGATCTTGCTTTTTAGTGGGTTGTTAAATATTTTATTATTGGCTGCACTAGTAAACAACTTAATTCTTTTTCAAATAAATTAATGTCTCTATTATGTGCAATGCAATGGAAAGCAAAGCTTAATTATTATTATTTTTTTGATAGTCAACATAGTAGTCAATCGTATTGAACTGAAATATGGCATTCAACCATTATAAGAGGTTTAATACATTTAGCAACACAATCGATATCGATATCTAGTAGTTATGTTCTAAATTCACTGTTGATTCAGCTAGTCGATGGGTAACACCATTCAATTATCTCTTAACATGCTGTATTTTTCATTGAGCATTGCACAGAAGATTGATGATGTCTAAAAAATAAGGCATTGCAGTTTCCTAGCATGGGAATCACACCTCTTAATTGCATGGACAACTTTGACTAGAATCACCTTCAAAGATTATGGAGTTGAGACCTAACTCTTGGCAAAATAAAATAGCAATGAGTAATCCTCTTGCGTCTGCCATCACAAGATCAGTGCAAAATAATCTTGGTTGCATCAAACTTGCCAAAACAAAACCATTAGCATCTCTTATCACCACACCAACACCAATCTTGTTAAAATCAATTCTTATTGCCACATCCGAATTTACTTTCACTGAGCAACAAGCAAAGGGTTCTAAGTTCCTGACCCTGCTAGCTTTGATCATGCATTGCAGTAATCCTCAACAGCTTTAACTGCATTACCATAAAGCACATAGGGAGATTGAAAAGGACCTTCATGAATTAGTGTGTTTCTTCTAAACCAGATGAATCGAGCCAGGGTGGCAAATAACACAAGCTCCTAACTTGATAATCTGTCAAGCAGCTGCTCAAAAACATAGAAGAAACTAGGTGCTTGAATGTTTGCCTTTTGAATAGACTTGGAACACAGTAGCCATACATCCTTAGTAGAGGAACATGTCCATAAAATATGGGTTGGTGTTTCATCTTCAAGCATGCAAATAGGACAACAAGAGTCAGTAATCACCTTCCTCTTACATAAATTAACTCGAGTGGGCACTCTGTGAAGGCACTCCAAATAAATTTTTTAACATCATTTGTTGTTTGTAAGGACCAAAGCCTCTTCCATAACAACCATTGTGCTCCATTAGTTGAAGATTCACCATTATCTTTTGCTTGGAGTTGTTTATGCAAGTTGTAAGCACTCACTAACAAATGCCCAAAGCAGTTCCTTTCCATATCAGTTTATCAGCAGTAGGTAGAATACTAATAGGCAACTTCAGTTGACATCTTCCTCTTGAACAATTGCTTGGAGTAGATCCATATTCCACCACCTCGTGTGAGCATCAACAAGATTAGCTACCCCTGCATTCTCATGACGAGTAGACACAAGAGATTGAATCCTACATGAAGAGGCTCTATTCAACTATTTATCCTTCTATATTCTAATCTAGGTGCCATCACTCACTCTTCACATAAGGCCTTCCTCAACCAGAGGAATAGAGTGAAAAAGACTTCTCCATAAGTATGAGGGCCTTGGACCTAGACCAGCATGTGAAAGGGATGTGTGTGGAAAATATTTAGCTTTAAGTATCCTACTTGGTAATGAATTAGGAAACATTCTCAACCTCCATATCTATTTTGCTAAAAGAGCTATATTAAAACTATGTAAGTCTCTAAAACCCAAACCCCCACAAGATTTCCCTGCACATAAGGATTCCCAGCTTGTCCAATGGATCTTTGACTGATTTTCCTAATAACCCCACCAAAATTTTGCAAAACATGAATGTAGTTTATAGCATAGTATTTTTGGAAGTAAGAAAACATTCATACTATAGGTAGGCAGCGCCTGCAATACTGCCTTAATAAGAATCTATTTCCCTGCTTTTGAAAGAAACTTATTTTTCCAATTATCCAGCCTCTTAATCACCCTTTCAACTATACCATTAAAGGCCCTTATTTTGGATTTCCCAACAATAGATGGAAGGCCTACATACCTGTCCAAGTTAGTACAAGCCTGTAAACTAGCCACCTCCATGATGTGTCTCTTTGTTGCTGCCTTAGTGTTTCTACTAAAAAATAGGGAGATTTTGTCTTTGTTAAGTTTTTGGCCAGATGCATCTTTATACACACTAAGAATGTGATTCAAGTGGACCCACTCTTGCATATTAGCTTGACAAAATAAGAGGCTATCATCTGTAAAAAGCAGATGATTCAATCTGATCTGGCCTTGAGCAATTGGTACACTAGTCAAGCTTTTATATTGTTCTACAACATACAATTGAGAACTCAAGGCTTCAGTATAAAGAATAAAAAGATATGGGGATAAAAGACAACCTTGCCTGAGGCCCTTTCAGGTTTGAAACAATGTTGAGGAACACCATTTACCAAAACCGAAAAGGATGAGGTTGAAATACATGACATAATCAACTCAACCCATTTGGCATTAAACCCTAGTTTCAACAAAAACGCTTGAATGAACCCTTATTCCATCCTGTCATAAGCCTTACTCATATTTAATTTTAAAGTCATAAATCCTTTTTGCCCATTGAGTTGTGTATTCATGGTATGAAGAGTTTCATAGGTAGCCATGAAATTATCAGTGATCTGTCTACCAAGCACAAAAGCACACTAGTTTGGTGAAATGAAAAAAGGCATAATAGATTTCAATCTGTTAGTAAGCATCTTTGTAATGATTTTATAAAGGACATTGCATAAACTTATGGGTCGATATTTAGAGACATTCTTTGGACTTTTGGACTTGGGAATTAAAACTAGATAGGTGTAATTGATGGTTTCAATATTTGCATGAGAGTTGAGAAATGAAAAAATAGTATGACAAACCTCATTAGCCACCATATCCCAATTGTCTTGATAGAAATAGGCATTATATCTATCTGGTCTAGGGGCTTTATATGGTCCCATTTGAAAAACTGCAGTCTTAACATCCTCTTCTGTAAAGGCCTGAAGTAAATCTTCATTCATAACAAAACATACTTTAGGTGAAAGATCATGAAGACAAGCATCAATTTGAGAAGGATTAGAAGAAGTAAACAAATTCTGATAGAAATGAGTAAAAGCAAGGCCAATCGCAGCTGCAGTACTGCACCGAACTCCATCCTCATCTTCCACTTGTACAATTTTGTTTCTTTTTTGTCTTTGGCTAGCACTCAAAAGAAAGAATTTGGTGTTTCTATCACCATTCTGTAACCAGTGAACTTTGGTCTTTTGTTTCCATTTTAAGTACAAACTCTCTTGAAGTATGGAAATTTCTTTCTACAAATTGTTGACTTCTGATATTGAGGCTGCTGTAAGATTATTCTGAATCCTTTAAAGTTGGTACATTTTCTTCCTAAGATGCTTATCAGAAACTGGATCTTTTGAATTAGCCCATCGTCTAACAAATTTCATGCAACAAACAAGCTTATTAGATAGAGATGACAGATTATCAGATACTCCACCAGACTACAACCAAGCAGTTTTAATAGCTGCATTGTAATCCTCAAAATAAGCTCATCTGGCTTCAAATCTACTTGGCCACTTCAGTGGACAAGAAGAGCCATGGTTAATTGTTATGGTCATAAGAAGAGGGTAGTGATCAAAAGTAATAGGAGACAATAGCCTTATATCAACCATGCCAAATTCCTCACACCAAGCAGAAGATGCCACTACCCTATCTAGTTTCTCCTTAATGAAGGAAGAATCTGATCTATTATTAGACCATGTGAATTTTCCTTTAGAAAACCTTAGATTATGAAGTTGAAAATCATCTAATACATCCCTAAAAAGGTCAATCTGTTTCTCACTCCTTGCTACACCCTCTCTTTATCACTGTGAAATAGAATCTCATTGAAGTCACCAAAACAAATCCACAAATCAGAATTTAGAGAGTTAAGATGCCTTAAAATGTTATAGCCCTCTACTCTTTTTTTAGTAATGGGATGGCCATAAAAGTATGTGAGCATCTGATAAGTGCTATTGTTATGTTATTTTTCTCACTCTTTTAATTATGAGAAGTGTCATTTTTCCTTCAATCTTATTGATTTTATTTATTTCTATATATTTTTATTTATTTTCTTGGATTTGAAGGAATGAGAAGATTTAGTGCAAAAGGAGAGTATTTTGGTACAAAAGAAGGGACTAAGGATTCAGATCGATGAGAGGCAGCAAAGAGATTTCTCGAGCGAAAAGGCGAAAAGGCTTACCTCTCGGTAGGCAAGGAGATTTGCACCCAAAGGCATGAAGACTTGGCTATAAGGCTCTAGTCTAAACGACCAACTTAAAAATACCAACCTAAACGACATCGTGAGCAACAACTAGAAAAAGCGGTCGGGAGTATTTCCACTCGGTAGGCGAGGAGCCTTCTAAGCGCCGGTTCATTAGTGATCTCCGCGCCCGTTCATTTATGATCTCCGCTCCTGTTCATTTATGATCTCTGTGCCAGTTATATTCAGCTTATAGAGCGACTACCCGATGGGATCCTCTCGACCGTACTAAATTTGCTGACTACCAAATCCTCCCGATTTCTACATATCAAGCTGAATATCACTGAATCTTCCGTTTTTGATAAATCTGATATTCTTGGTATTTTGTTTTCTTCTATGTTAATATTTATCTTTAGAAACTATTTTCTAGATTTTTAGGCTAGATTAGAGCTGCATTATCTTGTTTCCAGATTTACATTTTTACATCTATTTAATCTCGGATTGTGGGGATGAACTTCTTTTGCTTGATCTTTTTCTTTCTGCTTTAGAGTCGATTTTTGAGAGTTTGCGTTAGAGAGTCTAGTATTCTTTTAAGGAGGCGGATTTGGAAGGCAGAGGCAAGAGCTACATGCTTTTTCAACCAACTCCAACAAAGAACATTATTGTTATTTTTTGCAATTTCATTATGAACTAATTTTATTTTCTAGAGCTTTGATGTAGCCTAGCGTTGAATACACAATTTATATTTTAAGTTATTTGATTTTCAATATTTTCATGATTGAGTGTTTATTCTTTGTTCTTAATGCTTGCAATTTTCTAGCTAACTATTGCTTGATCTATTGGATTGCGATGAGACCGAGAGGTGATTTGTGATTAGAGCTCTAGGATTAAAGACTATTATTTAAGCAAAGGTAGAGATACTTTACCGCGGTTAGTGTGATTTTCAAGAAAAATCTAAGGAACTTAATGACTTTCTAATTAGTTAAATTCACATAGAGATATAGAGTTATTAATTTGAGATATTTTTTATATTGTTCGAGAGAAAATATTGAATAATTAAGGGACTTTTATTATCAATATGGGATAAGTGGAATTCCATGACAGGGAGGACTAAATTGTGTGGGATTTGTTAGGTAAAATCGAACGCTCTAGATCTATTCTTATACCTTTAAATTCTTAGTTTTGATGATTTTTTATTTAGTTCAATTTAGATAACTCTTTCTCCAATTTTTGATTTTCCAAATAGTAATTAATTTAGCCAATTTCAGTACTCAATAGCATCATTATTCCTTGTGGGTACGATATCCGTTTTCTTTAAAACACTTTACTAGTTTCAATTCTGTGCACTTGCAGATATATTTTTAATCGAACAAGTTTTTTGCGCCATTACTGGGGAATTAATATTTGTTATTGATATTGATACCAGCTATATTGTTACTAATTTGGATTTTATTTTATTTATTTTTAAAACTATATCTCAGTTTGGTTTTTCTTTTCAGGAATAAGAAGTTCATGACCTGATCTAAATCATTAGAGCATATACTTTTTGATCCCAAGATTGAAAGAACTTTACATCGGCTCAATAAAGAGAGAAAGAAAGAGGTCGCCACATCTAAAATTAATATGGCCGACCAGTAGCACAAGGCGTTGAGAGACTATGCTATGCCTTCTGTTAATGGGGCTACGTCTAGTATAAGGCGACCAGTCATACAAGCCAATAACTTCAAAATCAAGCCATCTATCATTGATTCAACAAATTGTCCAGTTTGGACGGTTGTCATAAGAGGATCCTAATGTCCATATTGCAAATTTCTTATAAATTTGTGATACTTTCAAACATAATGGAGTGACAGATGATGCTATTAGATTGAGACTTTTTCCTTTCTCACTGAGGGAAAAAGCAAAGGCTTGGTTAAACTCTTTGCCACCTGGAATAATCACCACCTGGGAGGAGTTGGCACAAAAGTTCCTAACAAATTATTTCCCTCCCGCCAAGACAACGAAATTAAGGAATGATATTACTACTTTCACCCAAACTGAGGGTGAATCTTTATATGAAGCGTGGGAGAGATACAAAGATTTATTGCGTAAGTGTCCACATCATGGCTTCCCACCTGGCTTCAAGTACAGACATTTTACAATGGTCTGGGACCCACAAACCAATCTATGGTTGATGCGACCGTGGGGGGAGCATTAATGAGTAAGCCCCATGAAGCTGTATATGAACTTCTAGAAGAACTGGCATCCAACAACTATCAGTGGTCTGCAGAGAGAGCAATCCCGAGAAAGCCAGCTGTAGTTTTTGAGCTCGATTCTCTTTCCACATTGACAACACAGATGATAAATCTATCACAACAGTTAGGTAAGATGAACGTTAATGTTATTCAAACTAATGTTGTTTGTGATCATTGCGCAGGAAATCATTCAAGTGTCAATTGCCAAGTGGGGAATCCGTTCGCCCAGCTGAGTTATGAACAAGCCCATTACATGTCCAACTTCTAATGTCAAAATAAACCGTATTCAAACACGTACAATCCCGGTTGGAGAAATCACCCTAATTTTTCATGGAGCAATCAAGCGCTGGCTAGATCACCCCAACAATTGCCTCAACAGTTTCCACAGTAAGAGAAGAAGCCTACACTACAGGAAATATTTGTGTAGTACATGCAAAAGATTGATGTGGCGATCCAAAACAATTCTGCTTCGATTCCATAACCTTGAGACTCAAATCGGTCAGCTATCAAACTTTCATACCAAGAGGACAATCGGACTCTACCGAGCAATACTGTGACCAATCTGAAGGAGCATGTCAAATCCATAGCATTGCTAAGTGAGCGGACATATGACCAGCCACAAGCAGTAAATATCGATCAAGATGCAGAAGAGATTGAGAAAGTGGATGCCGATGTGAAAGAAGTCGAGCAAGATGCGGCTGACCAGCAAGCTGAGAAGGTTAAGGAGAATAAAGGGGCTGAAAAATCCAAGAAATCCAGGGAGTTTACATCTAAAACTTATTTTCCCTCAATTTATGATCCACCAATTCATTTTCCACAAAGATTAAAGAAAAATAAGATGGATAATCAGTTCTCTAAATTCCTGAGTATATTTAAGCAATTGCATATTAATATTCCTCTCATTGAAGCTTTAGAGCAAATGCCTAAATATGATAAATTTTTGAAGGATATATTGTCCAACAAGCAGAAGTTGGAGGAGCATGAGACGGTAATGCTGACCGAGGAGAGCAGTGCAATTTTAGAAAAGAAGTTGCCGCGTAAGTTGAAAGATCTGGGGAGTTTTCACAATTCCATGTACTATAGGAAATTCCTATTTTGAAAAAGCGTTATGCAACTTAGGGGCAAGTATTAATCTAATGCCTCTCTCTGTTTTCAAGAAACTCGGTCTTGGAGAAGAAAAGCTGATGACCATCTCTCTACAATTGGAGAACAGATCAATTAAATATCCGAGTGGACTCATTAAGGATGTCCTCGTAAAAGTTGACAAGTTTATCTTCCCGACCAATTTCATTATGCTTGATATAGAGGAGGACGAGCAGATCCTATTGATACTAGGCCGACCTTTTCTGGAAATGGGGAGAACCCTAATTGATGTTCAGCAAGGAAAACTCATATTGAAGCTAGGCGAGGAGCAGGTTACTCTTGACATATTTAAATCCATGGAGTTTCCTAGCAACGAGGTACACTCTTGTTTTCAAATAAGTGACCGAGAAGTGGTCAAGATCGAGAAGACTTATGGAGCTGAATTTCCAAGGCTACTACTTGAGGTATGTCTCACTCACTCTATGTCTATTAAGTCCAATGATGAAGAAGTTAAGGAGTGTGAGAAACATTTGGAAGCTACACTATCTTTCCACCCTTCAATGAAGAAGAGTTAAAGTCATCTCCCCCGACATCTCCAACTACGGAACCACCCAAGCCTGGACTCAAACCACTTCCAGCAAATTTAAGGTACACTTTCTTAAGCCATGACTCTCCTTTTCCAATTATTATTAACAATTCCTTGAGTGATGTAGAGGAAGAAAAGCTACTGGGAGTCTTGCAGGAGCACAAAATGGCTTTGGGTTGAACCATCTCGGACATCAAAGGAATTAGTCTTTCAATTTGCATGCACAAGATTTTGATGGAGGAAAATTTTAAGCCGGTCATCCAACCCCAAAGGAGACTAAACCCATCAATGCAAGAAGTGATGCATAAAGAAGTATGAACGTCGTTAGATACAGGGATCATTTATTCAATCTCAAATAGTGCATGGGTAAGTCTAATGCAAGTCGTCCCAAAGAAAGGAGGGATAACCGTGATAAAAAAAAAAATGACAACAATAAACTCATACCGACTAGGACGGTCACGGGATGACGAGTATGCATAGATTACTTAAGACTGAATGATGCAACTAGGAAAGACCATTTTCCCCTACCTTTCATTGATCAAATGCTGGAAAGACTTGCCAGCCCGGCCATGCTTACTATTGTTTTCTAGACGGATACTCCGGTTACAATCAAATTGCCATTGCATCTGAGGACCAAGAAAAGACTACGTTCACCTATCCTTATGGCACTTTTGCATATAAGCGCATGCCTTTTGGTCTTTGCAATGCACCAACCACTTTTTAAAGTTGCATGATGTCCATTGTCTCGGATATGGTGGAAAAAATTTTAGAAGTCTTCATGGATGATTTCTCAATGTCACTCTTTTGATAACTACTTATATAACTTACCGTTGGTTTTGCAGAGATGCAAGGAGACAAATCTTGTTTTAAATTGAAAAAAATGTCACTTCATGGTCGAGGAGGGAATAGTGCTCGGCCGTTGCATTTCCTTCAAGGGAATTGAGGTCGACCGAGTAAAGATAAAAGCTATCGACAAACTCCCACAGCCGACCACTATGAAAGGCGTGAGGAGCTTTTTGGGTCATGCTAGGTTCTATCGTCGGTTTATCAAGGATTTTTTCAAAATTACTAAACCTTTCTACACTCTGTTGATTAAAGATACTCAATTTGAGTTTTCTAATGAATGCTTGCATGCTTTCGAAACATTAAAAAAGAAATTAATTTCAGCACCTATCATTGTATCACCAAATTGGAATTTACCTTTTGAATTAATGTGTGATGCTAGCAATTATGCTGTAGGGGCTGTTTTGGGGCAGAGAAAAGAAAAAAAATTTCATGTTATTTATTATGCAAGTTGGACCTTAACCGAAGCTCAACTTAATTATGCTATTACTGAAAAAGAGTTGCTAGCTGTTGTGTTCACCTTTGATAAATTTCATTCTTATTTGATAGGTTCAAAGGTGGTCGTCTACACCGATCACTCAACTCTGAAATACCTGCTGGCTAAGAGGGATGCCAAACCAAGACTGTTAAGATGGATTCTACTACTACAGGAGTTTGACTTGGAATTAAAAAATAAGAAAGATACAGAGAATGTAGTGGCCTATCACTTATCTCACCTTGAGCTTAAAGAGGTAGCTGGCGAGGAGAGATTCATGATTAATGAGACTTTCCCCAATGAGCAATTAATGGTTGTCCAAGTCGTTCCATGGTATGCAAATAGGGTAAATTATTTGGTGTCCAAAATTCTACCACCAGAGATGACATATCAACAAAAGAAGAAGTTCTTCTCCGACTTGAAATACTACATTTGGGAGGAAACTTTTCTGTACAAGCATTGTGCAAACCAAATAATCAGGAAATGTGTGCCCGAGGAGGAGATGGCGAGCATACTCAGACACTGCCACTCATTGGCGGCAGGTGGCCACTTTGGAGGAGCAAAAATAGTGGCAAAAGTGTTACAATGCGGCTTCTATTGGCTACTATTTTTAAAGACCCTTTTAATTTTGTCAATTTATGTGATCATTGTCAACGAGTTGGCAACATTTCTATGAAACATGAGATGCCCTTAAGCAATATTTTAGCGATTGAATTATTTGATATTTGGGGATAGATTTCATGAGTCCTTTTCCATCCTCATTCTCTAATAAATTTATTTTGGTGGCTATAAATTATGTCTCCAAATGGGTGGAAGCAGTCGCCCTACCAACCAATGATGCAAGGGTCACGGTGAATTTCCTACAGAAGAACATCTTTACCCAATTTGGCATTCCGAGGGCCATAATCAGTGATGGTGGGAAGCATTTCTGCAATTGCCAATTTGAAGCGCTACTAACTAAATATAGTGTTACCCATCACGTGGCGACACCCTACCATCCTCAAACGAGTGGCCAAGTCAAGGGGTCTAATCGAGAGCTGAAGCGCATATTAGAGAAAACCATGAGTATCTCTTGGACAGACTAGGCGAGAAAGTTAGATGATGCGCTATGGGCCTATCGGACAGCAATTCAAAACATCGGTCGGGATGTCACCCTATCGGCTTTTTTATGGAAAAGCCTGCCATCTTCCCGTGGAACTAGAGCACAGAGCCTATTGGGCAACGAGGACGTTGAACTTTGTTTTACAAGCGGCTGGTGAGAAGAGAATACTGCAGATCAACAAGATGGATGAGTTCTACAATGATGCTTATAAGAATGCCCAGATTTACAAAGATAAAACTAAAACATGGCACAATAAGCATATCCTGAGAAGAGAATTCGAGGTCAGGCATAAAGTTTTATTATTCAACTCAAGATTTTGACTCTTCCCAGGACAGCTACGCTCTCGGTAGTCTGGACCATTTGTAGTGACCCACGCATTTCCCTATGGGACAATTGAAGTCCATCTCGAGAAAAAATGCGCATTTAAAATAAATGGACAGAGATTAAAACCCTACATGGATGGCAACTTTAACTCGAAAAGTGTTCCATCGATCTCGCCAGTAACAAATGATGAGAAGACAATGTCTAGCTATAGACTTTAAATAAAGCCCTTTTGGGAGGTAACCCAAGTTTTTATGTTAATCTATTCTATTTTTAATTTTTGCTCATTTGTTTGCATTCATCTAGCAGGAACGAAGAGGCAAGGAGATCTCCAAAAAGTACACGGCTGCACCTTCATGAAAAATATTCAACTGGCAGAATTGGGACAAATCAAGGGAGCATCTTTTACCCTCTCTCATTCTTTGCTTCTTAGTTTTCCCTCATTTTTTTCATTGAGGAAAATGCGACATTTAAGTTTGGGGGGAAAGGATATTAGTGTATTTATTCAAAAATAATAATAATAATGACAAGAAAAACTGTATGGTTTGATGAATAAAATGCCTATGATAAGAATATGATTGAAATTGATTATAATTTGTTGGGAAAATGAACATTTCTTAAGTCTAGTTGTTAATTCTTTACTTGATCTTTCTTAATTTGATATTTTCTATATTCACTGGATGCTTATCATGATCATTAATTGTTGTGAGTACCTAGAGAAATTTTATGTGGATTTTGTGAATTTGTATGGTTTAACTCATTCTAGAACTTGTTTGACTACACTCGAGGCGAAATCCTAGACATAATATTACTGGAGAAATGATTAAGACATTCTTTGGAACGATTGAGTCTTTCAAGCTTTCCTACTTACTATCTTTATCCCTAGTCGCCCCTTTGACCTTTATTGAAATAGATTTTGGCCTTATATTTTTTTTTTCTCTTTCTTATAAACCTCATATTCCCTACCCTATTTGAGCTTAAACACTGATTTCCGTACCTTTCAGTACAACTAAGTTTACACAAAGTCACAAATTCACAAGAGCATGAAATGCGAGAGAGGTAGTAGGTCTACAAGTAAAGTTCATTATAGCTAAGTTATCAAAATCATAAGTTTAGGGGTGTGTCAAATAAATATGGTGTGAAAAGGCCGACAGGAAAAGGCAAACGAAAGATATCCACAAAGGCAGGCGAGAAGAAATACTGTGTGGGAAAAAAAAAAAAACAAAAGAGAATTTTTCGATTTGCAAATACGTAAAGAGAGGGATACTTTAAAATACAATAAAGAGAGGTATTTTGAAAGAGTCATAATGAGTGAGAAGAGATGCCAGTGTTAGAAGTGAGATTGCTCTTTTTGTTCTGTTGATAAGTTCAAACTCTCTTAATTTGTTCGAATCCTACCTTTTATTTGTAGCCCTCACCCTAGCCTTACATTACAAGCTTAATAAAGACCTCTTGATCATGATAGTTTCTGTTCTGCATTAGTGGACAGTGATTTGAAAAGCAAGCCTATGGAGTGTTTGGAGATCCATTACTTATTTGCTTGCTTACATAATACCATCCGGGGAGCTAATGGTGAAGTGAGAACGAGAGGTGTGCATGAATGTGGGGATGGATAATGCGGTAGATTTGAGTTTTGAATTAACTCTTGGACTTGGTTGATTATGAATGATTCCTTTGATTTATAATCTTTGAGTCAATAAATTTTATGAATCAAAGTAATACTTGTTTTAATTGTCTTCATCTTCTTCTTTGCCCAAGGGCAAGCAAAGGTTAAGTTTGGGAGTATCTGATAAGTGCTATTTTTATGTGATTTTTATCACTCTTTTAATTATGAAAATTGTTATTTTTTCTTCAATCCAATTGATTTTATTTTAGTTATAAATATTTTTATTTATTTTCTTGGATTTGAAAGAACGAGAAGATTTAATGCAAAAGGAAAGCATTTTGGTACAAAAGAAGGGACTAAGGATTCAGACTGAATAGAGACAGCAAAGAGATTTCTTGAGCCCAAAGGTGAGAAGGCTTACCTCTCGGTAGGCAAGGAGATTCGCATCCAAAGACGTGAAAACTTGGCGACAAGGCTCTAGGTGGATAGATTGGGTGACTAGTCTAAATGACCAACTTAAAAAGACCAACCTAAACGACATCGTGGGCAACAACTAGAAAAAACAGTCAGGAGCATTTCCACTCAGCAGTAGGTGATGAGTGATCTCCGCACACGTTCATTAGTGATCTCCATGCCCGTTCATTTGTGATCTCCGAGCCAGTTATATTCAGCACACATGGCGACTACCAGATGGGATCCTCCCGAGTTCCATACTCAATCTGCTGACTACCAAATCCTCCCAATTTCTGCATATCAAGTCAAATATCACTGAATCTTTCATTTTTCATAAATCCGATATTCTTGGGATTTTTTTTTCTTCTATGTTAATATTTATCTTTAGAAACTATTTTCTAGATTTTTAGGCTAGATTAGAGCTGCATTATCTTGTTTCTAGATTTGCATTTTTACATCTATTTAATTCCAGATTGTGGGATGAACTTCTTCTGCTTGATCTTTTTCTTTCTGTTTTAGAGTCAATTTTTTAGAGTTTGCGTTAGAGAGTCTAGTATTCTTTTGAGGAGGCGGATTTGGAAGGTAGAGGCGAGAGCTATATGCTTCTTCAACCAACTCCAATGAAGAACATTATTGTTATTCTTTGTAATTTCATTATGAACTAATTTTATTTTCTAAAGCTTTGATGTAGCCTACCGTTGAATACACAATTTATATTCTAAGTTATTTGATTTTCAATATTTCCATGATTGAGTGTTTATTCCTTGTTCTTAATCCTTGCAATTTTCTAACTAACCATTGCTTGATCTATTGGATTGCGATGAGACCAAGAGTTGATTTGTGATTAGCACTCCAGGATTAAAGGCCATCAATTTAGCGAAAGTAGAGATACTTTACCACGGTTAGTGTGAGTTTCAAGAAAAATCCAAGGAAGTTAATGAGTTTCTAATTAGTTAAATTCATATAGAGATATGGAGTTATTAATTAGAGATATTTTTGATATTGTTCGAGAGAAAATATTCAATAATTAAGGAATTTTTGGCATCAATATGGGATAATTGGAATTCTATTTCAAGGGGGGCTAAATTATGTGGGATTTGCTAGGTGAAATCAAACGTTCTAGATCTATTCTTATACCTCTAAATTCTTAGTTTTGATGCTCTTTTATTTAGTTCAATTTAGATAACTCTTTCTCCAATTTTTGGTTTTCCAAATAGTAATTAATTTAGACAATTTCAATACTCAATAGCATCATTATTCCCTGTGGGTTCGATATCCGTTTTCTTTAAAACACTTTACTACTTGTTTTGATTTTGTGCACTTGCAGATATATTTTTAATCGAACAGCATCCATGGAGGTTTTGGAGAAGTGCTATCAACCCAACAATTAATATGCCTTTGAGAATAACTTTGGATTTCTACTGTATAATCAGACTTCCATAATTATGCTAACCCACCACCACGACCTAACCCCTCAACCAGAAACATATTAGTAAAACCAGAAAAATGCTTCAAACAATCCATCTTATTCATACGTAATCTTGTTTCCATAAGAAATAATATGTTTGGCTTTTTGTCCTCAACTATAAGATTAAGGTCATGATCATGAACTGTCCGAGGGTTGCCATGCCCTCGACAGTTCCAACTTAAAAGCCTCATTTCTCTTGGTGGGGCTGAGAATGAGCCTCTGTCAATATTTTCACATTTCTTAGTTTCCTTTTGAATAACATTTTATAATCCTCAGTGCTACAATTTTCAATAGGCAAAAACTTCATCTTTCTAGTTGCCAAGTAAGTATCAGAATGAGCAGTGGCTTTATTATTAGCATTTCTAACCTTATTCTTCAATTGATGTAGTGAATTGGATGGACTAAAGAAACCTTTCTGTTCAGAGACATCCACCAAACCAGTACCAACCCCATCATCAACAATGGGGACTTCAACAGGAGACTCATCAACAGATGGAGAAGGAATATCATGTTGTAGTGCAGGACCAATGTTGGAAGAGAGACAGTTGTTGCAGTTGTAGCAGTTGCAGCAGTTACAGTTGTAGAATTGATGATCATAGATGGGCAGCCAATCAGCATGTCTTCTACATCTTTTTTAGAATGCCACGTGTTATCCACACCCCCAACTGTCTCATTACTGTCATTGTAGTTACCAGAAGGAGATGACTGATTTATTGCATCGAAGGATGAAGATATTTTTGAAAATCCAGCAATGAATTTCCCCACCCTTCCTCTTGCAGCAGTAGATGAAGCATGAATCCATGTACCATACTGCATGGTAGAAGTAGATTTTGTCTTATTCAAGCAATCAACATTGCCATGCATAATAACACCACAAGAAACGCAAAAACGTGGCAATCTCTCATACTTAAAAGGCACAAACACATGATGTTCTTTCAGTGATAACATAGTACTTCTTACAAGGGGTTTGAAAAGGTTAATCTCAACAAGAATACGCATATATTGTTCCCAACCAATTCCATGTTCATCAACCTCCACATGAATCATGTTCCCAATCATTCCATCAATTCTAGAAGCCACATTATAATTTATGCACCCAAGAGGCAAATGATGTAGTTGCACCCAAAGATAAGCATGAGAGAATACTAATTCAGTGGGAGGAGTAAGTCCATCAAAGAACTTTAGACAAATCCGATTTTGATCAAAGATCCATGGTTGACCATCCCATATTCTCTGCAGATCATGTTCAGAACAAAATTCCAAGAGAAACATATTCATACCCACTTCAACAATACGAAGAATTGCACCAACTTTCCAAACTTTAAGCATAGTCATCTTGAAGGCCTCTCTGATTCTCCTTTTAGTCATGATCTTCCCCATAAGACAGAATTGGCCTTTCGTTAGAGTTTGTTCAACATCATTATCCAAGATTACAACACCCTCATTTTCAATGGTTGTAAGACTTAGTTTATTCCATTGTAAAATAAAGCCTCAGCCATGTTGTCAAATGAAGACAAAATAGAAAAAGATGACAATTACAAACAAAACACGATGCCTACCACTCAAGAGTGAAGGCATAGACTTTCTCCTCAAGAAGCTACAGAAAAAAACTTGAGAGAAAACTCCCAGAATGTAACTACTTCCTTAATCGATTCCGCAGTTTGTTTACGTGTTTTTCCCCTTCTCTTCTAAGTTCTTCAAAGCAAAGCAACTTCCTTCTACAAAATAAATTAATGTCTCTATTATAATGTCAAAAAAAAAAAAAAGAATAATACACGTAGCAAAGCGACTTCCTTCTCCAAAAGTGTGGCTATCATGTAAGCAACAAAGCTTTTTAAATAGTGATAAATACCATATAATTAATTTATATTTATATCTAAAAAAGTTAAAAAACAACAATTTTAAACAATATTAGTAATCCAACATTAATGCATGGTTGTTGACATAAGCTATATATGATATCTCAAACAACTTGTAAAGTTTGAGGGTAGTTGTCTAGCCAATGATCATTAAATGTGAGTGAGTTAAATTATTCCAGCCAGTTGGCAATAGATTATTAGCAGCGAGTAGCCTAGTTTGTATATTCTAGTCTCTTTTTTTATTTTTCTCAGCTAATTAATTTGTGTTGCCTAATAGGAATTTGATGGATGGCTGCAAGCTCATCAAGTCCATATGAATGAACCTCTTTTTGGGTAAGAATTCGAGATCTTCCTTTAATGGCAAGAAATTACCACATGGGCAAGTTAGTAGGGAGCGTGCTGGGGAGGGTGGAAGAAGTTGATTTAGAGGTGGATGAATTGGAATGGGGAAAATTTATGTGAGTTCGTGTTTGCTTGGATGTCACTAAACCATTGCTGCGCAGAAAGAAAATTAATATTGGTCTAGATTTTCCTTGTTGGATTGGTTTTCAATATGAGAAACTACCTGACTTTTGTTATTGTTGTGGATGGCTTGGCCATGGCCATAAGGAGTGCGATCGATGGCAACAAAACCAAACTTCGTATGAAGCCAAAGGGTTACCATATGGACCATGGATGAGAGGCGATTTTACGGGGCCTCAAGACTGGGAGAAGAAGCCATCGAGGAAGGTACCTGAGCCGGTGTCTACACCGGTAACGATAGTTTCAGAAGTAGTTTCTACAGAGCAGAAAACATTGCTAATAACAGCAGCGAAGATTCAAGAAGTGTGAGATCTTTGTGTAATGGAAAATCAGGGTGGAACACAGGTTGTTAGTGGGATAGATCATGTTCCGGATTAAAAGGAAATTTCAATTCAAAAGGGGAAGAGATTGCAAGGGGATGAGGATGGTGGTTTGAGGAGTTGGAAAGATCAGGGTTGAAGGATAAACTAGAGTTTCATTCAAATGTGGATAATATAGACAAGGAGGGAATGGAGTTTTCAAACTTGGGCCTAGTTCCTTTCATGCCTAAAGCTAGATTGGGCTGTATGGGCTTTTCACAAGATCCCCTAAAACAAAAATAGTCTCAAACTCTCGTGTGGGGAGAAGGGGGTCCTGTAAACTCCAAGTCATAGTTGCTCCTCAACCAACTGAAGGAAATTTTTGTGGTAGGAGCCATCGTGATGTTTTGGAAGCTGAAGAAGAAAAGGCACAACTTCAAAAGAAGCATTACATCATGTTGAGTTATCAGTGGAGGTTGTTACACAGTCTCGCTGACAACAATGAAAACTTTGAGCTGGAATTCCTGTGGGCTTGGGAACCCGCGTGGAATTCATAACCTTGTTGTGAAGGAAGATCCCGACATTCTGTTCATCCAGGAAACAAGGTTCACAGTTTCTTAAATGAACAAATGTAAGTCTCGTATTGGTTTTTTAAATGGCTTAGCTGTTAGTTGCGAGGGATGTGGGGGAGGATTGGCTTTATTTTGGAAAACAGATGTTGATTTATCTGTGTTAAAGTATTCAAAAAATCATATTCATGCTGTCCTTACTAAACATACACAAGGCGAGAGGAAATGGTACCTTACAAGCATCTATGGTTTCCCTGAAGTGACTAATAGACACTATACATGGGATCTCATGAGGTATGTGCAGTGTGATGATGGATTGGGGTGGTTATTAATTGGTGACTTTAATGAAATAATGCATCAATCCAAGAAGTGGGGTGGTGTTGATAGACCATAATGGCAAATGAATAACTTTAGAGATGCTATAAATCATTGTGGTGTGAGGGATTTGGGGTACCAGGGTAGTCCATATACGTGGTCCAATCGAAGAGGGGATTCTGAGTGTATTAGTGCTTGATTGGATAGGGCCTTGGCTAATGATATATGGTGATTGGCAAATCCAATGGCAACTATGGTACATGGTTGTGTGGCTTACTCTGATCACATTCCTGTGTGGGTGGATACAACAAGACCTTAAACATGTTTACTGGGTCATAAACCTTTCAGGTTTGAATCAATGTGGGTAGGGGAGGAAGGATGTGCTACACTTGTTAAAGATATATGGAGGGATAGAAATGATGAGGGGGACCCTAAATTCTATGATGCATTTGGTTCGAAAGTGTGGAGAGAAATTGCAGAAGTGGAACAAAACCAGCTTTGGTAATGTTCAATTGAAGGTTGATGAAGCTAAAAGAAGGTTACAGAATTTGCAAGAAAGATCTCCTGCTGATCTGAATATTCAAGAAAATACACAAGTTAAGGAAGAAGTGAATAAATGGTTGGAAAGGGAAGAAGTAATGTGGCATTAGAGATTAAAATAAAAAATAAAAAAAATAATGTGGATTCAAGTTGGGGATCAAAACTCAAGATACTTTCATTCCAAAGCTTCCCATAGGAAGAGAAAGAATACTATAAAGAGATTGTAGGATGATTAAAGAAGTTGGAAAGAAGGAAAGGATATGGAAGATCTGATTATGGATTACTTTAAGCAGATTTTTTCAAGCTTAGATCTAAGAGATCATGTTTAGTCCATAGCCATTATGGAGTCTAAAGTCACAACTCAAATGAATGATGAACTATTAAAACCATATACTGCATAAGAGGTTCACCATGCTCTTACTCAAATGCACCCAACAAAGGCTCCAGGTCCTGATGGTATGTCCCATATTTTCTATCAAAAGTACTAGAATATTATAAGACCTTCTATTTCCAAGGCAGTGTTAGATGCCCTGAACGCTAGGGTTTTTCCTAAGGAATTAAATCATACATTCATCTGTCTTATTCTTGAAAAACAAAACCCTTATAGAGTAGCATAATTTCATCCTATCAGTTTCTGTAATGTCCTCTATAAGCTTATATCTAAGGTGGTAGCCAATGGATTGAAGCATATTCTGCCTTTGATAATCTCTAATTCTCAATCAGCATTTGTACCAGGCAGATTAATTACAGATAATGTTTTAATGGCATATGAGATCATTCACTTTCTAAGGCAAAAAAGAGTGGGAAAGAAAGGCTACATGTCTATTAAATTAGACATGAGTAAAGTTTATGACCGAGTGGAGTGTGATTTTTTGGAAATAATTATGACTCAATTGGGGTTTGAAGCAAGATGGATCAAATTGGTTATGTTTTGTGTTTCCTTAGTTTCTTTTTCTATTTTGATGAATGGAGTTCTAAAAATGTGCATCAAACCAACTCGAGAATTGAGACAAGGGGACCCCTTGTCCCCTTATCTCTTTCTCTTATGTACTGAGAGGCTTGTTAATTTATTAAAACAAGTGGCAGGGAACTCTGTGGTGCCTGTATTCGAATCTGTAGAGGGGCACCTTTCATAAACCACTTACTTTTTGCTGATGACAGTGTCAGATTTTGCAAGGCATACCTAAATATGAACCTTGAGTTACAAAACTTGCTAAAGAGGTATGAATTGGCATCTAGAAAAAAATTGAATAAGGATAAAACCAGTATGGTGTTTAGTAGAAATGTGAGAAATGAGGTAAAAGAGGAAATCGGAAACCTATCGAGAGGAAGTGCTATATAGCAATATGAGAAATAGTTGGGTTTGCCTCCAATGATAGGAAGGAAAAAGTTCACTGCTTTCTCTAAAAGAAAATCGAGAGTATGAAAGAAATTGCAATGTTGGAAGGAAAAATAGCTATCAAGGAGGAGAGGAAGTTTTACTGAAAGCAGTAGCTCTTGCTATACCAACCTATGCCATGAGTTGCTTGAAACTGCCTGATAGTCTTTTCAAAGATCTTGAGGGTTTGATGGCCAAATTCTGGTGGGGGAGAACTGGGGAGAACAAAAAAATCTATTGGGTTAGTTGGAAGAAAATGTGCAAATCCAAGTTTCAAGGGGGGCAGGGTTAGGCTTTAAAGATCTTAAGCTTTTTAATATGGCTCTTATTGCAAAACAAGGTTGGAGGCTTGTTAATCAAACAGACTCTCTATTGCACCAAGTCTATAAAGCAAGATACTTCCCCAAACCAGACTTTCTGGATTCAAAGATTGGTTATAATCCTTCCTTTGCTTGGAGAGGCATATGGGAAGCAAGAACTCTTTTACTACAGGGTTGTCAAAAGAGAGTAGGGGATGGAAAGACAATAAGGATTTGTCATGATCCATGGATTCCGAGATACAACAATTTAATTCATGAGCAACATATGGTGGATGAGAATGTTGAGTTGCCTGAAACTGTGGATTCTCTTTTTAATATGGAAACCAGATGGTGGGACACTCAAAAAGTACGAGCTCTCTTCAATCCGATTTTAGTTGAGAAGATACTAAAGATTGTTATTTGTATAGCAGGATATGAAGACAAGTGGATGTGGATGGAGGAAAGGAGTGGTGTTTTCAGTGTTTAAAGTGCTTATAAACTGTTGCAAAAGAGAATTGATAATGCAGAAGGGGAGAGTTCTAATAGCAGTATTTTTAACAAGCTTTGGAAAGCAATTTGGAAGTTGAAGTTACCATTGAAAATCAAGATCTTTTCATGGAAACTGTGCAAAGATTGTTTATCAACTAGTTTAAATTTGCTTAAGAAGCATGTGGACATTGATCCTAAATGCAGTATGTGTTCTAATCAGGATGAGGATGTGGGGCATGCTATTGTCTATTGTTCTGAGCTGGTTGAATTTTGGAAATATCATTTGCTAATTTTGTTTGAAATACCAAGACCTTTTTATTTTGTTGATTTGATCCTACATGTGCAACAAATGGGCACTGCAGAGGGGTTGCAGAAGTTCTTTTTAATGGCATGGAGTTTTTGGTTTAGGAGAAATAAAAAGATATATGATGTTGTTATTACTCCTAAACAGGTTGTAGATCATGCTATTTAAATACAGACTTGTTATACTTCATTGTGACAACAGAAGAACATCAACCAGATTAAATATTGTTGCCATTGGAATCCTCCTCCTATAGGTTTTCTTAAATTTAATGTTGATGGTGGGCTATTCTTTGATCAAAAGAAAGCAAGGATTGGTGCTGTGCTTCAAGATGAAAGAAGGGACATTATTTTTGCAGCCAACATGGTGGAATTTCATATTGAAGAGCCTGATACAATTGAGTTGGTGGCAGTATTAAGGGGTTTACAGTTATGTCTTTAGTCTGGTATCACAAAGTTACAAGTGGAATCTGATTGCAAACTGCTAGTCGATGATTTGCAAGATGAATAGGAAAGTTCGTATTAGAAGTCAAAAAGCTGATGTCTTATTTTGATGTTTGTACATGTCAATTTGTTAATCGGTTGGAAAATAGTGTTGCTCATAAGTTAGCTAGAATGGCTTGGAACATTTTAAAATTTTAATATCTTTACTATTTTTAATAATTGACACATCAATACGTATGGATATAAGTTAAATTGTAAGTACACGTAGCATTTTCCAACCCTANTACGTATGGATATAAGTTAAATTGTAAGTACACGTAGCATTTTCCAACCCTATTTGTGTTTACCATGAAGGCAACTTTGTTTAGAGCTCTAGAACAGAGTAAGTAAATTAAACTCAATCTTATACCCTAGATTTGGATTCGATTTATTTAGCTCTACCTAAAAAGGAGTACCATTGTTTATGAGCAAAAGCAAAGCCTAGAATCATGCATGATACCATTCATACGAGCTTTGGGTATTGAAGAGGAAAAGGATCAATAGACACAATTTAAATTGCTAAAAGCCAGACTCAATAGAATTATAACTGGAAGGGACTTAATACCCCTCCAAGGCCTATTAGGCCGCTTCAAGGGCTTGGGCTACAACTCAAGCTAATAACCCACTCCCCTAAGGGCTCAATCAATCCCAACCATTGAAGGAATAACCGATTGAGAGTTTCCCTGACAAGAAGGGCTATCCGATTATTTGGATTTGATTATACTCTCCATCCCGAGATAAGCCCGCTATCGCATGGTAACAGAAGATCTCATGGGGGATCTATATATACATATCCCCTAGGTATATGAAGAGGATCTTATTCATTTGTCTAAAAAAAGAGATTCTTATTGTGATCATTAACTTAGGCATCGAAGTATTTTCCCAGAACCCCTAAGCCACACAACTCTTTGGTTGTAGGTGATCGTGTGCGTGAAACTGTGAAACACGTCCATAAAAGTTGGTGCCATCTATGGGATTTGTCTCTATTTTTCCTACAACCAGTTTGTTTTTCACATGTCCACCACCACTCGATCTCAGGCAACCAGAGACTAGGAAATGTCATCTTAGAACATGGAGGGAAGACTCACAGAAATGGAGGGAATAGTAAAAAAACTCATTGCCGAAGTAGACTCGTTGTGGAAGGAGAATGAGACCCTCAAGGTGAAAAACGGGCCACCAAGAGAGGACACAACGTCCAACCAAGCTCACAAGGTCGAGATGGACGCACATAGCGCTGGAGATGGCCAACCTTTGCAAGAAAATGTGGAAACAATAAAGTTTCACCATGACCTACGCAGTTTGATGGACAAATACGAAGAGATGGCCAAGAAAATAGGGATGGCTTCTTCAGTGGATCAATTGCTGACCAGCATTAATCTGCTGTACAACTAAAAATCATGGCAGTACCCCTGCCACCAAAATTCAAACTCCCAGCAATAGACGAATCACCATGACTCGCCACGCACTCCCCCCAGGGAGCCAGAATCCCTTGATTATCGCAATATGAAAAGTTAATGCACGTTTATTGTTACAATGTGTAGAGTTAATGCAGATCTACCAGTACAATGCACAAAGTTAATGGGAAGTAAAAGAATGGATCAATAGCGCGGAAACTGAAAGGATGCCATTTAATGCGGAAGCATAACTGACACTAAGTTGCTACGTATGTAAAATGCAAACGATTGCTTGGTACGCGGCTAGGAAAATTGGGAACTTGATGGGGCGTAAGCAAAAGCAGGAAATAAATTCTTCCCGAACACGTCCAAAAAGAATTAGCTGGGTAACTATAAGGGACTCATTCCAATCAACACTGTGCCCTACTTGGTTTCATTCCCATCAAATAGTGTGCCTTGCTCGATTTCTAACCATTGCCCAACCCGAGTCTGAGGATAAAAAGGGAATGGAAGTGGATATAAGCAAGAGGACCAAGGAGAGAAGACAAATAAACACGAAAAGCAGGAAAGAAAGGCGGAATAGGAAACAAAAACTCAGCCATGATCAACAAAACTAAAGGTATATTCATATACATATTTTTCAAATTACACTAAAAGCCCATGCAGGCCTGAAAACGAAAAATGAGAGATAAAATTATGAAGGAGCATCACAGAAGGCTAGAGGCATCTCCTCTCTACCTAAGGTCAAAATATGGCAATAAGACTTGTAGTCTAGAGGGAGCATTTGAAGATCGAAAGTGCGAAGATCAATCTCGCTCCTTCAGATGATCTCGTAGGTAGGGTTGTAAAATGAACAGGCTACTTGATAGGCAGCTCAAATTCAACTTGATTAAACTTGAAATTGACTCGAATCGAATATTAAATAGGTCGTTCATAAACATAGAATTAGGCTCAATTATTAAATGATACAAACTCATATAAAGCTCGACCGGCTCGATTAATGTTCGTGAACAAACTCGTATAAAGCTCAACTCAATTTGTGAGCTCGACTCGTATATATTTATACATATATAATACAATATATATAATAGCTAAAAGTTAGATATATATATAATTTATAATATTCATAATTATGTATATAGACTTAGTCTTACTTATAGTCCACTACATATACTATATATAAATTTATAATATTAGCTTCTAGTCT